>CAJVPQ010000658.1:0-24657 GCA_910591825.1 Funneliformis caledonium
TTGATTTAAATAAAATAATATATAAAACTTATAATATCATATAATTTAAAATAAATTTTTTCATATTTAAATATTTAGACTCAACTCAAATAAATTCAAGTCAAAATTGAGTTGAGTTAAACTCGAGTTGAGTCAAATTGAGTTGAGTTTAAAATTTATATGACTCGAATCAAGTCAAGTTGAAAGATTTTATAAAATAAATTTGACTTGACTCGACTCGAAAAAAACGAGTTGAATAGAGTTGATCTTTAAACTCGACTCGATTCGACTCATTTGGAACTCTAGTTATAACCCTTCTTATATTTCTTATTTGTAATTATAGGAATAATAAAATTATTTAAATAAAATTATTTTTAATATTCTATCCTTGGTATTTTAGAATTTGTATCTAACAATATTGTTACAAAATGATAAATATTATATAATGTTGTTTGATTACGTCGATGAATATTATAGTTATTGGTATTCATTTGAAAATAATATTTTTTCTGTTTTTCTTGTTATTGAAATTCCAATATTTGCTAATGTATCGGTAGAAGAGTCCAATATCTACTTATTATTAATACTAGGCCACCAAAGTGATGTCAATCAAATCAAAAAGGGGAAATATTTGCTAGAAGTTGGTTGTACAAACCGAAATTGCTTTCTGAGCATTATGAGAAAACCGATTTTTTAATGATTCAAACACCAATAAAAAAAAGACGTGGGAGGCCACCTCTCTCGATATCAGCAAAAATTCGAGCAGTTTTTAAATTTTGCCCCATATCACCAACTCATTTTCAAGATTTTTCTGATAATTTTGATCCACAAAAACTTTATCCTGAAATTTGGGCAAAACGAACGTTTGTAAAAAAGAAAAAGTATGCAACTCTCAAAGAAGAAAATAAATTTGGTTATCATAAAGAGGAGGTAGAAATTTCTGATAAACTGGTAAGAATATTTAAATTTCAAACTTTCTAATATTTAGGCTATTTATGGTATGAATTTACCGGTCTTCTGAAATGCCTAGATCCAAACTACAGACCAAAGTCACGATAATTCTACTTTTGCGACAACAATTACCTCAGCACCTGTTCGATTAAAGTTAATTGTGCGAGATGGAAACGACAATAATGCAAGTTTATCATGTATAAAAAAAAAAGATTCCAATTTAAGTAAAGATTAATAATTATTTGATTCTGATCGACTTTAATAGACCCCAATTAAACCACCAAGAAAAAAGAAACCCAATCCGTTAGATCAAAAAGAGGAATGCTATCTTTTACATAAATTACAACATGCTTCAAAACTCTTATCACCTAAAGCCGCTAGATTAAAGAGAAAATTATTTCTACGAAAAGTAATATAAAGATATTCATTGATTTGACATTTACTCCCTCTGATTTAAATATCTAAGATACCTTATGATTTATAGTTAAAAAAAGATAGAGGGATGAAAATTTTTGATATTGATGCAATTGTCACAGAACACATGAGATCATCTTCACCTCTTGAACCATTGACACCTGATGACGAGGAGGATCAACCTCGTGAAGTAGTTATCGAAACATCCGTTCAAGATAAAGTAGAGAAAGAAACGGATAATTTTAAACAAGTATATAAATTTGCTGAAAGTATTTTCTTCAAAGTATTTAAGAACTTATTTAAGAACTGGTTTTAATATTATTTAGATCACGTGTACGCCTTATAAAAACTCTTTTGCGTCAAGGCTATATGGAACTCCTCGACTCGCATCTTCTCTTACCGCAGAGGAAGCTTGGACGAGTCCTTTCAGTAATAGAAAATTGAAACCGTTTATTCGCAGAGATTACGAAACCATACCACCAAAATTAAATTTATTACAAGATATCATAAGATACCCACATCGGTATATATATGCGTGTAATTGCGAAATTTATTGATAAAAACCATCGGATCCTCAATTATAATATTTGTTTACTATAAAATAGGAATGATCCCAATTGGTTATCACCACCTGTTAGTCCTATAGATTTCTGTTATTTCCAAAGGGAACACTTGGCTCAAGTTAATGATCTGCTGCAAAAGTGTTTTTGGCCAGGCATTGATGGTAAGTCTTTAACATTCTTACATTAAAGGTTTGGAGTGATCTGCTGTTTAATTAATTATTTGTTTGGGAAAATCAGTTTCGGAAAATCTTCTTTTCCCTGATTTTAGTATTGTAACTATGTATAAACGATTAATAGTTGGGTGTGGGTTTATGACTCCTGAAGCTTATATCACGTACATAGCTGTTGCGCCTGGGTGGGAAAAATCAGGGATTGGACAGTGAGTACTCTTCTTTTTTTTTGTAAATTTTTTTTAAATTAATCTCTCACTATTTTCCATCCCTCTTAAATATCAGGTTTATGCTATACCACCTAATTCAGGTTGAATGTCATTTATTTGCAGTCATATTCTTTGAAGTTTCTTTCTAGATGTTAATGTATTACTTTTAAAATAGACGAATATCGGTAAAGATGTTACTCTTCATGTTTCAGCAAATAATCCTGCAATGGTATTTAGAATTAAGTTGTTCTAAGCTCCTTTTTTTGGTTATGAATAAATAATATTAATCATATAATATATATCTGTTATATAGATTCTTTATCAAAAATTTGGTTTCAAGCCGGAAGAATTCATTGTAAATTTTTATGATAAATACTTACCTGATGGAAGTTTGGAGTGTAAAAATGCTTTCTTTGTACGATTGAGGCGATGAATAAAGGTTAATCCCACCACCATTTTTTATTCTTCCATTTCTTCATTTTTTCCTCTCTATCCGCATGATATTTATTTTTTTCTATTTCGTACTCTCGTTCTAAAGTTTTCCAATCGTCGATTTCTTTTTGTTTCATTTCCTGTGGATATCTCACGGCATTACGTAATCGAGGTGTATATGGATGAATGAGCTCTTCCATTTTTTTATGAAACTCATATATCTTTTTTGATAGTATTTAATTTTATGAATTGGATTTGATTGTAATTATATTTTTTTGTAGTTTAATATAAATTAACCATTTCAAAAATTTAAATTAAAAAATTTTAAAAATGAACATACGTTGTGAACTCCGAGCAATGTACCAACGCCAACAGCAATTAATCCACCGGTGGACAAACAAAGAATTGATCCAAAAGCTAAAGCCTTCAAAGAAAAGAGATATGGCCTAAATCGAGATGATGATGATGTTGTTGTTGTTGTCGCTGTTTCTCTTAAATATTCGGATGCTTTATAATGAACATACGAATTAATTAATCATAAATCTTTGAAAAAAAGTGTAAATTAATTAGTGGCAATGCAAATTTATATTACCTTTACGATGAGTATACCAAGCTGAACTGGTTATACCTGTAAAAAATGAAAGAGCCGACAAGGATAATATTAAATTGTGAGAATTTGGAATAGGAGTTACTTGTGTAGTGGAGGTTGTATCATTATTGTGAGTCATTCTACTTGGAAAAAAAATAAACAAAAAAAAAAAGGTGGTCGATTTTCTTAAAAATTTTACTGTTGTAACAGATTTTGGTTGATGATAATTTCGCTTATTATTAGTCCGGAGCGTATATAATTCTATGCTGTTTGACTCAAGATGTCCGCTTTCTCCCCGCTCAATAATTGAGTCAATACCAGTGAGAATTTTTTTTAAATGTCCGCCCGCTCGAAATTTGAGTCGTTTCGTGATTGGTCCTTAACAATCGTTTTCTAGCCGGAACGAAGTGAAGTCGATCAGTGAATTTTTTTTTAATTAAGATTGCTCCGGAATTAACAAGTTATCAATAATATCATGAAAAAAAATACTATAGTAATAAATTAGGTTAGGAATTCGTCATCAAATCTTTAAAGATTTTTGTGATTACGAGCGGTTGAGGATTTGTTCCAAGAAAAGATTGAAAGTAATGAGATGCCATTTTATGAAGAAATTTGTGATCGGCACATGAATTGATATTAACTTTCTGCATATTCTTTATTGGTATATTTAAAGAGTGTTTCTTTTATATTTATTATTTGTTTTAGGACAAGCCTTAACATTCCTTATACTTTATTCCATTAAGTTATTAAATTTATTTTTTTAATTCGAGACTTTGAAAATTTTGATTGATCACCAAAAAGATTTAACAATTCAATTCAATTAAAACAAGTTTCAATATTATAAGCCCATCAAAACTTACAAATAACACAACCACCTTTTTCCGTCTTGAATTGTACTATAAAATTTCAGTTCGACCGTATGTTTTATGTTGTGTTCGCTTTCAACGATAAATCGAATTCTTCCGCTCCGTTATCAGATATCAATTTTTTTGATTTTTTTTGCAAAAGACAGTAAAATCGCATCATGTTGATGATTTTGAGGGGTGGAGAAAAATTAACTTTCTGATTTAATTGACCTTGAAGTGGAGGATTAAATTGTTGAACCTCAGCATAACTTTGACGAGTGGAAATTGTTGTTGTGAAGGTTGATATATTGAAGTGGGATGATGATTGTTGGGATTGTTCTGATAAAGAAATTGATTATTTGGATTATTTGAATTTTTTCTTTGTACGTCTATAAACGAATGCAGATATAACGACCATTACTAAAAAGGCCGCTACCAACCCAATCGATATACAATTATTAGTGTTTTTTGGAGGAAGCGGTTTCTTCTGCGGTTGATGAAGTCAATGGAATCTTATTTGTTTGAGTAGTAGTTACTGCTGCTAGGATCAGAACTACATCCGCATTGAATCGTTTCGTTACAATCGTTGTATCATTTAAGAGAAAAAAAAATATAATTTATCATTAAATGTTTCGTCTGGTGATAAAAAAAAAAAGAATCGAGGTGAATCATGTAATTATATAAGAAATAATACGAGCAAGTTTAAGAGGTATAAAAAAAAGTAAGTTCATACCGAATGAAAGAATCATTAGATAATTAAGTATCGTGGTCGAATGATAGGCAAGCTTTGGTATATTTGGATTGTCAACTGGAGGTCCAATGTAAAGGTATCTAACATAGCAATTGTTTCTATTACCGGACCTTCTTCAAAATGTCCCTCCATAAATAACAATTTTGCCATCATCTAAATGAATAAAGAAAGAAAGAAATAATAACAATATAATTACATAAGACGGCGGAATGAGCCGATCTGCGTCTCTGGTATCTTGGGTCCTGCGGCACGCTAAAACAAATCATCATTATCGTTTATAACTTTATTTTACACAAACCTTTAAAGACCACGTATTTGAGGCAATGCCTTATTGATTAATCTGGGTCATCGAGGAAAATATACTAAGGTTGCGTTGTAAAAAGCTCTACCGATCGGAGCATGAATAAAACTACCTAATCCCAACTCGGATTAATGGTATCCAAATGTCAAAAGAATTCTTAGCAAATGCTATCTTACGTCAAAATAAACTCCACCCAAAATGTAAATTTTTGCTTCATAGCTAACCGAGTTAATTAAAGATCTACTTTTGAGGGATGATCTCTTGTATAACTGGTCACTTCATACATTTGATACCGTATCATACTGATGAACCAAACTCGCGGAATCCGGTTGTAGGTGGTATGATAGAACTATCATTGAAATCTAAATAAAAAAAATCAACTATGGGACTAAACTTTTCAGTAATTCTCCCTATGAAAAATATTTTTCTTTAATGAAAATTTCTGTTTGGGTAGTTGGAAGTGTCGGAATGAACTGTGTGCATTTATTAAAAGGAAAAAATTGACTTAATATGATAAATATCAGACGAATTTTTAATAATAAAAAGATAATCTCCCCATTTTAAATGAGTGCTTTCTTTATTTAATCGAATCGCTTGTCAAAACATCACAAAATGTAAACAATTCCTTTGTAATTTAAGAAATGGAAATAATGACCCGCATCTAATAAGATGGTTGGTCTCATGTCACGTCTTGAACATTCATTATCGCTATTAAGAATTAATTAATTTTCTTTTTTTTTTCACTTTGTAATTTACTTTTGTATTTAAATCCATGTTAATACTATTTAAATTTCAAAAAAAAAAAAAAAAAAAAAAAAGAGAGGAAAAAAAAAGGTAATATAATAATAATAATAATAATAATTAAAAACTAATGCATTCAGGTGATATATTGCGGATTGCAAAATGCTAAATACGCTTTTTTCGCGGCCGAATCTTTTGCATCCTTCTTCCTTTCACAGTGTTCGGACCTGAACGCATGGTTTTTAATAATGATAGAGCAATACCATCCTCCTCCTAACTTTTCAAATTCATACTTAATCTTTTCCCCTCCTTTAGCGCAAAACATCTCTGATAATAGTGTCGGGTAGGTTTTGTACGGTCGAACACCATAAACTACTTGCGGTCGATAAATAGTTGGATAATACAAGTATGATGGATAAATCTGTTGTTCGTATGGACATTGAAATCTTGATATTGCATAATCAATATATTGAGGAGAAAGATTTAACTCCTCATCATCATCGCTCCATCCTTCCTCATAGGCTGCCGTCCCTTCTTCCACTCCGTTCTTTACTTTTTCTTTTGCATCGTCCATCCTTACATCCTCCTCGACCATCTCTTCATCTTCATCATCATCATCATCATCTTCTTCTTCTTCCAAGTTATCAAGTACATTCCATGGTTTAAAAACTTCTTTTCTTTCCCTATTTAACTCTAAATATTCCTTTTCATATGATTGATTAAATAAATAGTTAAAAGCCAACTCGGAAGCTCGCTCTCTGATACAGATTTCGTAACGTGCCACACAATCAGCTTCCTGTTGGAAGTCACCGATTGATACCTTCCCTATAAATGCGTCAAATATTTTCTTTGTATCATAGACGGGTTCACCAAGTTTTTGAAATTTACAAAATTCTTTTAACATGTGACATGGACATTTAAGGTTTATATTGGGATTTTGCCTCCCTTTGGATGCTTGGTGGTTAAGCCAACCGAAACTTCTTGGTTTGTTTCCGATGAAATTCTTCTTTGATCGTTGATTTTGATTCTGATCCTTTGGTTGTATGCTTTCCTTGGAAGTTACCTTCCTTTGAGATTTTTCTTTTGGGTGATTCTTTTGAAGTCTCTTCTTTTGAGGATTTGTATTCATGTACTTGTTTTTTTGAACCTTTAATGATTTGACCAGTCTCTCTCGTAAATTTGGTTCCATGTTTTCCATCAAGTCCTTAAAAGCCAACCTTGCTACATCTTCCTTTGCCCCTTGCATAGTGGTTAGTGCCGGAGGTGAAGACCATGACTTATTAAGGAAGGTAAGGGTACAAGTAATCTCTCCAGGATTTCCCGTTTGATTAAATTTGTATCTCGGGGACGAAACACGTAACTTGTAACTTATGTCTTCAAGGATTGTTAATGGATGCATATTGCTCGGAAAAATGGTTTTGAGATCTATTTCATTATCAATCTCGATATCACTCTGTGCATCAAAACCCGTGGAAAATTTCACTTGCTTATTTTTCTGAGGTTCGAACCCTTGTTGTTGTTGTTGCTGTGCAATTGAAAATCCTTGAGAGGGACCACCAGCTTCAAAATAGCTTTCCATATTTATTCGTATCTTGTATAAAAAAAAAAAAAAAAGAAAATACAGTAGTAATAGTAGTAGTTGTAGTAGTTAGAATTTGTTTTGACGAGAGAGAATTTTATTTTTTCCCTTTTTTTTTTTTAAAAAAAAAATAAAAATAATCAATCAAACCAAATTTATATATGTATGTATATATATAGGTTAAAGAAGTTAAGGGAATCAGGTTATCAAGGTGATCAATCTGCGCTGTTGATTAAAATGATACCAATAATCCTTGACGCGTTTTTTCATTACTTTTCAAGTATTTTTGCATAAACCAATTGTCTAAAATTATCTTCCCTTCATGCTTTGCTTGAACGTTTTCCTTGATGATACAAAGGTGAAAAACCGTTTGGAAATTTCCCGGTTAAGGTGTATGTCACAAGTTAACTCGTGTAACGGACAGGATGATTTACCACAATTGTAAAAAAAAAAAACGGGCGTCGTTTTACAACCCCCGGATCTCAATAGTATATAGTAGGTCACGATAATAAAAACCTCGTTATGTTTGTTCCAAATACCAACTAAATTTTGATTTCTCTTGAGGAAAACATATAATAAATCCGTTATCGCTGTAGTGTAACATCCCATGTATAAAACAATCATGTTGCATAAAATAGTCCCAGAAGTTCCCGAATGTAATCGTTCCAATTTTGGTGATATTAAAAAACGGTTGCTCTTGACACGTGGTTACAAACATATTTGAGTCTCTCTTATTTTGAGCCCTTACGATTGATTATTTTTTTGAAATTTTATTATTTTGAAAAGAATATAATGTCTATGAAAAAAATGTCTATGGAAAAAAAAAAAATAAATAATGAAAAAATGATCAAAGAGGATTAACTAAATGATATCTTCAACAATTTTTTGAGGAGCTACACCTTCAAATGAGATCTTATAAATGGTTGTGAATAGAGGGAATCTATCGTGAAAGAAAAAAATTTTGAAATTAGAATAAAAATTTTTTGAATATGATAAAATTTTCGAAAACATCAAATCATTCATTGAATGCTTACTCCCGCTCTAATCCTTTTCGTTTCAAAACCATGTTGAGTTCTTTCGCGGTAAGCGTCCCTTGTAATTTTTGACCATTAAGGAGTTCTTTCTCTAATTGATCGAACGACTGAAAACAGATAAAAAGTCAATTGAATGAATTTCAAAAATATATATATATATATTTTTTTTTAATTACCTTTCCTGTGAGAACGTGCGCCTCGGCCACCTTTCGATTTCTACCACCATAACAAGAAGTGATTACATCAGCGATACCACAACTTTCGAAAAAGGTTTCATCCTTAATACCCTTATAAAACATTTTAATAAATTTTTTCATTTCTAATAAACCGATTCGAATGATGGCGGCTTTAGTGTTATCACCCATTTTCAACCCATCAATTATCCCCGCACCTATAGCGACAACATTTTTTAACGCTCCACACAATTCAACCCCTACAACGTCATCAACTATACCAACTCTATAATATTTTGTTTCAAATAATCTTTTAAATAATTCTCCTTCTTGACGATTTCGATATCCGATGGTTGTCTCTGAAAATTTCTCCGCCGCGATCTCATTGGCAATGTTTGCACCCGAGAGTGTACAAACCGGTACTTTTAAAACTTCGTGGATTACCTCTGACATTGGACGTATGCCCGTGTCTGAGGTATCGAAACCTTTTATTAAAGTGATCGCTTTGGCCTTTATATGAACCTTTCCCTTTAATTGATCACATACATCGTGCAAGAACTGAATTTTTTTTTTAAAAAAAAAAGAAAAAAAGGTTACTCGTGTGAAAAAAAAAAAAAAAAAAAAAATGAAAGAAAGAAAGAAAGAGAGTAAGTGATACCTGATGAGGAATAACGAATACTAAAATAGTAGCATCTTTGATGGTTTCCAAGAGATCAGGTACGGCTTTAACATTTTCAGGAATTTTGAATCCTGGCAAATATTTTACGTTTTCATGCTTTTCGTTTATCAACTCGGTCAAATTCTTTCCACCTACCGTCTCTTCAAATACCCACATCTTAACCTCACGATCGAATCCTTTTAGTTGAACGACATTCACTCCAATGATTCTTGCAATTGCGGTACCCCTGTAAGTAAGAAAATGGGTTCAACAATTGCAACTTTGTTTTATCGATTTATATTTTTTTCAAAAAGGGTAAATTACCAGTTTCCGCTTCCAATCACAGCAATCTTTTCAACGTCAGTAATTTTCGATTCGATAGCCATCGTGTGATGATTTTTATTAGGATGAACGAAAGATTTTAAAGAGAAATAATGATTTGATCGATTTATCTTGTAGAAGGGGACTCGTGTGAAAAAAATTTTGTTTTTGCCTTTTCTTAAAATTGATCTAAAAAAATACTGCATTTATATATTTCCAAATTTTTTTATAAGGATCCTACTTTAAATGAAGTTATACCATGATTGCATATTATTTATTAATGATTGCATATTATTTACTAATGATTACTTAATATGTTCAAGTGCGATTACATCTATAATACCTCAAATTAGGGAAGAATAATAAAAGGGATTTCTTCAAGGAGTCCAAAAAGGTTTTCCAAAAAAAAAAAATAAGTGCGCCCAACCTGTCATTTGCTAAACAAGTTAATTAATATGGCGCATGAAACCCGTTGTGTTATTTCACATGAAAATCTTCATTGAGTAACTTTTTTTATTTTTAGACTTATCATGTTGATGACGGATTTTTTTTACATCGAATTTACGACATCATTTATTAACTTGGAGTTGAAGATCAAGCTTTCAAACCATACCAGATTAAATCATTTTATGTCGATATGTTTTTTAACTATAACGAGTTATTTATTTTCGACATTCTTTCCATCATGATCAATTTTTCAAAAAGTTCGTCGGGTTTCAAAGCCCAAAACCTTTTTACATAAAGATCTTCCACGTTTTGTCTACCAAATATATATTTTGTCTATAAGTACAAAAATATTTTTCAATATTCAAAATCACAATACAAACCGCAAAATACACAAGAACCTTTTTCATACCTTTTTTAAATGCGCCGCGGCGATAAAATATTTTGTGAAAAGACATTTCTGTTTGCTACTTGGTTCGATAAAAAAAAAAAGAGTCAGGAAATGGATCGACCAAAAGACCTTTCACAAAGCATTACTAAGTTGCCACATTCATTGGTACGTGAATCAGATAGACGTCCATCGGCATACATACAGAATAGATTTGGTGTTACATTCAATTTTTATATTCATTCCATAAAAGTTATTTATTCAAAGGTCATCCGATTCGGTGCATTAAAAAAAAAAACATTTTGTCCTGCCTCTATCAAAAATAATGAACATCATAAAACAGGTAATGTGAAATATATTTTTAATTGCAAACCATCCGACCAGAATTTTCCTAAAGCGTTTTCACCTTTATCAATGAATTTTCCTCATATGTTAAAAGGCCCACCATTTAAAATCTCACACCTTGAAATTCATCATCAAATTCTTGCAATAATAGATTTCTGTAAAAAAAAAAGGTGGACTCATGTGACATTATGATAAATGAAAAATTACCAAATTTAGAACATTTTAAATTTTTAATATGAAATTGAAAACTAGAACTATTTGATTTTTCTGATCACCCGAAAAACTGATCCACGTATATATTTTCCGTTAGATTACCGTGATTTTTTTCGTTTAATCATTTATAGTAATTTCACGGGTTATCAGAGATTGCTTCAAAAGTTTAAATACATGATTACATTGCTATATTTACAATCACAATTGCATGTTTTATTATGTAAGTGTCAAGAAAAAGCTTTGTAAAGTAAAATTACAAAAGCAATTTTTTTTTTGTCAAAAAAGATTTTGGGATCCTCAATAATTGTCCATTTAGATTTAATATTAATCATAAATAATTATAAATAATATGGTCATAGTTTAAATTAATTCTCTCCATAATAACAACCGTGTAATTAATTAATTTATAATATAAATTTAGTAATTTTTGACATCCGACAAGAAATTTGTAATTTCCATATTTTATGATGGACAAATAATATATGCGCCGCATGCACATATTGGTTACATTGGGTCACATCCTCAAAATTATCTTTTGATACATGAAAAAAAAAAAACTTTGATTGTGATTCGATTAACTCCTTTCTAATACCATCAATTAAAATGACTTTTTGAGACCAAACATGAACTCTCCTCACCTCTTGATCATGAATTAAACGACGCTATTTTAGTCGACTGTAAAAATTATAATTGTTGACTAAATCTGGTAAATTATTAATTAGATTTTTAAAATTCAAAAATGCGCTCCATTGTTTCTGTGTTTTGTTTGTTTTATTATTTGTGACGAGTTTTTCCGTGATTTCATGGAATTTCTTTCGAGTCGCAGATCTTTTTACCTTGCTGCGCTATTCGGCGTCAGAAAAGATAAAGGGTACCGAACGGTTGAAATTTAAAAAGTAAATTATGTAACAATAGGCAAACGTTACAAAAAAATTCGAATGGAATGATGTTCATTGGATCAGATAAGAGGAGATATGAAGAGTACTACCATAATAAGAACAAAAGTTAATTTAATTTGACCCTTAAGGTTCGTTTGGTTAATTTGTAACGTTGTAATTTCATTATAACTTTTTTTTTTTTCCTATTGTATAACGTGATATGCACGTATGTTATTTAACAATACAAACTTTAACACTCCATTTGTCTCATGATCAAGTTTTTTTTAATCGATTCCCAATTGATTGCGCGGTTAAATTTCTTTTTCTGTCCATGCGTCTTTTCTTTGCTTATATTTGGGAATATGACATGTAAATTCGTTTTATATACATTTTACATTTCTAAAAGATTTTGTGTAATCCTTTTCAAATTTGGTCAAAATCAATTTATTGCGACATTTAACGGGCGAAATACCTTTTTTACATTGTACAAGGTTTTTTTAATTACTCGTTTTTTTTTTTTTATATAATTAAGGAAGTGGACACCTTTATTTTAAGTAGACTGTACTCATTGTATATTTAATGATTATAAAAATTAAAATTATGATTGATAGACAATTCATTCTGATAAACGTCCGACATAACCTTATCAGTTATAACAGAGTAATAAAAAAAAAAAAATAATCATAATCATCATCGTCATCCATGACTTTCAAACATTATCATTTTAACTATGTACAAGTTTTTTTTCAGTTTGGTCTGCATAAATGCCCGTGCCGTCCGTTACCTGTTACAGGTTGGTGGTGCCTCCAATAAAAATATAACTTTTGACTTGTTTATTTTCTCCACAAATTTTTCTTTTTTCACCTAGGTTAATTTTTTTTTTTTTTTTTTTTTTTTTCCCTCTTCTTTTTTTCTCTCTTCCCTCACTTTTTTTTCTTTTTCTTTTTTTTAATTCCCTCCTTTTTCCGTCCACATCTCGGAAAAACTTCTATGTTTCTGGATGGTGTATAAAGATTTATTTAATTTCATTATAACAAAAAGGTTCGAACTTAATATTATAAAGCATTTATTTTTTTTTAAAAAAAAAAAAATTTCCCCGTTCCCTTTACTATTTATTCCCTGCCTGTTTAATGACAGTTTCGTGTTTTCTCTTTAGACGATTTATTTTCATTAATACAACAACAACAACAACAACAATAACAACAACAACAACATATTACATTCTATATCTGTATTTATTTTAACATACTGGAATACATTAAAATAAAAAAAAAAGTAAAGACGTGTTTTTTTTCATGAGCATATAATATTACTTCTTTATAATGTTTAGTAAATTCCATAAAAAGGCCAAAGAATCAAAACAAAAAAAATCGGTATCAACCAACAACGACAACAACAGCAACGATAACGACAACGACAACAATAATATTGAGTCGTCGAGTAAACCACTAGCGGTCACCGTACATAACAAAACTGGCACCGCTCTTGGTTATTTTATTTCGAGGGCCGCTCCCGGTTTGATACCAGTAGTTGTTAAAACAACAAAGCTATTCCCTAAAAAAAAAATTAATCGAAATCATACTAGTAGAAAGGAAGATGTTGTTCACCGTCACAATTCACCCCCATCTCTGAGTTCTTTTGATGCGAGTTCGAATTCCTTGACTCCCACTACAAGACGTGGTTCCAGATCTTTAAATGCGGTGGATTTAGAAAGTGGTAAAGGTCACATCGATCATCAAAGGCGTCCCTCTGAACCTACCCCTCTACGATTAAATAATATCATGATCGATGATGATGGTAATTTCAAACCTATACAACCTCGGGGTGTGCCTGCGATCAATGTTCACGATTTCGATGATGTCGTGAGCTCGCGAGAGAGCTTATTTTACTCGGTCGATCACTCCACCACTTCAATGTCAAATGTTAACATTATTAAAGAAGGTTATCTAAACAAAAAAATCGATTTCGATTCGAAAATTTCTTCAACCTCACGCGGTTGGAAAGTTTATCGTGTCATTTTAAGAGGATCAAAATTATATTTTTATAAACCTCCTTCTGAGACAGTTTTAAAAACTTTTTTTCCAAATAATAAAGACGTACCGATGGGAAAGGATATTTCTTCAACACTTTCTCCTGTCATAGCGAACGAACGCGGCATGAATCTTAATCCTTCCAATTTTGAATCTAATACCGCGAAATTGATCTTTGAAGGTGGGTCAAATCCTTCCCTCAGTGGAGAGGTTCGATTGATCCCCCCGCTGATATCAAAGTATTATTACGGTGAAATGTGTCATGAGGTGGATCGTTCGGTCGTTATGAGATTCAAGAAGCACGTATGTTTGCTCATATTTGAGGACAATATAGTGATTTGTAAACGTAAGTGGGTGAGGTACACCGCTAATTTTAGACCTATAATGGATGCGATGGGATTTGGTGGTGGAAATCATTCCTCGGTAAATGTCTCCTCTTCAAATGTCGGAGCTGAATTCGGTGGTCAAGATGTTGATACGAGAAGCGTTAGTAGCACGCGTGGCATCCCTGATAATGATGGTTCAACAACGAATAAGGGGAAGGGTTATTATACAAAATGGAAGCTCGATTCCCGTTATTCAATTCATAGCGTTGAGGTCATTCCGGATCCAAAAATTCCGATTTATTCTCCTTATATCGCCCCTTCTTCACAACCCTCTTATTACAATTCTACAAACAGGACAAATGATATTGATACTTCCTCGCTTCATTCTGCTTCTTCCTCCGTTTCCCATGTTGCAAATGCTACCCCTTCCTCTGGTGTGATCCTTAATTTAAATATAACTGATGGTCTTGGTAAGGATAGTTATCGTGTTTTCGTCGTACCGAATGCTGAGGTTAGATCAATATGGATGGCGAAATTGTTTGATGCAAAGAAAGCAAGTTTAAAGAAATTGATGTTGCGACAAGGTGGCACCCCGGCCTCCCCTACGTATGATCCAGACGCTTACGGAGATCAACACAGCCCTGTCGGGTCCCATGATCATAATCTAACCGGCGAGGGCGGGTCAACTGCTGCCCCAGCGATCAGAAGAAGAGCTTATTGGGGAACCGATAAGCATCCGGAATTGATCCTGGGAGAGGTTATACCTGAACATGAGAACGTGTCGGCCACTACGTCACCCGTTTACCCGTCACCTCCCGTGGTCGAATCACAGAGGCTTATTCGCGGAGGTTCGATCGATTCATTGATTCATGAGCTCATATTTGAAACTCAGAAAGGTCTAAGGGATGATGATGATGATGAGTTCCTCCATGCGTTCCTGTTAACGTATCCCCTGTTTACCGAGCCAGCTGCTTTGTTTCGTGAATTGCGTCGTTGTGGTAGCATGCAAAGTTCCCTTAGTGATAATGATGAACGAAAGAAATCAAATGCCATCAGCAAAAGACTGATCACCGTTTTAACCACGTGGTGTAAGAGATATGGTCGAGATTTGTCGCGTGATGAGGTGTACAATGAGATGATGGAAACCGTGGAAGGTTTAATAAAGGAAGGGATCGCAGAAGGTGAAGAGTTAAAGAAATTGATGCAGGAGACTCGTGACAACCTGCAAAGCGTCGTGGACGACTATGAGGATGAATCATTGGTTTCTCATAAGGGTCCTCCAACCCCATTTTCCTTGGATCTTTCCAATTTACTTGTCACAGGCTTAACCCCTGCTCTGTTCTTGAAGATGATCCCAGAGGAATTGGCTCAACAATTGTATATTTATCATTTCCTGGAACTTAAAAAGACAAATCCGAGGCAAGATCTGAAAATTTTCGTTCCGTCAAAACCCCGACCGGATTCACACACAAGAGAGAATCCATTGAACGCCAATCCCTCCGCTCCTCATTTTGTAACGAGATTAATATACCATCACATATTAATCTCGACTCAGCAGTCAGCTTATACCAGTCGTCGACCTCTATTATTGACTCAGTGGATAAAGACCGGCGTAGCATGCAAAACGTTATGCGATATGACAGGTTGGATGGCGGTTGCTTCGGCCATTTGTTCACCTGCCATTGTACGTCTAAAGGAAACGTGGCGACGCGTTGATAAGCAGTGGATCAAGATTGTTGTCAAGGATTGGGTTCCAATCTTAGTCACATGTGGCGGTGTCAGCGGTGAAGTTGATATTGAGAATGTCAAAGATTTATTACTTGTCGTGAATGATAATAAGGAGAAGGGTAAGACGAAACCCATCCCATATTTTGGGTTCATCACACTCGCTTTGGAAAAGTTGAATTCCACCGTGCCAGCTATCATAGACCGATCCGCCAATGACACGACTCGTGTCGGTTCAAGGAATAATAGTGTTTCGGGCAGTGTGATAAATTTTGAAAAATACTGGAGAATGTATGATACTATCGTCGACCCCCTCGCTCAGTGGCAACAAGCTGGAAATTTCAATGAGATCAGTGAAGATTCTTGTCCTTTTTCACCTTCCTCTCCTATGCAAAAATATTTTCATCAATTGAATTCCGTTCCTACTTCTTCGACCCTTGACACTTGGCAGTTATTTGATTCTTCTTTGAGTTGCGAACCAATACTTCATGGTCAATATTTGGAACATCATGCTCGTCAACGAAAATCTCATTCTACATATTATCCTTTGGTATTCACCGAAGTTATACCGACGAATCGATTGTTCAAAAAAAGTGCCTTCTTAAACGCTAGTGGAACTTTAGGGAAGAGGAATTCTAATTCTTCATTAAACCTCGGGGATACGAATCCTGCAGTGTCATCACCTGTACGTTCCAACATCTCTGGACCCACAACCCTCAATATGGACGCGCTACCGGCCTCAACCTCTGGTAAACCGAACTCTCCAAGTCATCTTTCGGTACATCCTTTACGTGGTAATGTTAGGAAGAGGACTCTATCCTTCCCACTGGCCAGAATAGGTCCCCTGACTTCCACCACTTGGAATACCGGGTTGGACCTTGTCACGAGAAATTGGTTGGGCGGACTTGTTCAGCATCGCGGAGGTTACACGGTTTTGTTGAAATGTATGAAAGATATTGCGGGCGTTGGTGAGATGTTAATGTTTGTAAAAGATGGGGAGTTGGTCTTCAAGTCCGTTAGGGATGCTACCGGGTCTCGTCCTGCAAGTCTGGTGGAAAGTTCTTCCGGAACAGGTTCTAAGCGCAATTCTACTCATGGTCTCCTTGCTTTAACTCAACAACAGAATTCACCACGCACGAGTATACACGCAAACAGTGATCACGACGCTCTTATGGTGGTTGTTAAAGCCGGAACTTTGGAACGTTTGGTGGACGTTTTGATCAATGGCGTCGCATCTTATAGCACAAGCATCTACGATGATAATGGCGAACCACCCTTAACGATCGGAAAACAAGGACAGCTCGGAATTAATTCAGAAGAATATTTCGCAACTTTCTTTAGCACGTATCGTAGCTTTTGTGGTCCTATCTTGCTTCTTGACATCTTACGAAAACGGTTCATTAACGCCAAGAAAGTGTCAAAAGAAATCAACGAATCTCAAGATCAAATCGAAGTATCACCTAGCCTGACGCGTGATAATATTAGTTTCAAGGCCGAACCCGTGCGTTATGATTGGAATATGGTTGCTTCAATTCAATCAAAAGTATTAAAAGTATTTAATTATTGGATTTCGGAATTCTTTTATGATTTCTTGGATGACTTGACTTTGAGAAATCGTTTAATGCATTTCATTAATGAAGCAAAAACTGAAGTGAACATTTGGTCTGAACTCGTCACGGAGGAGCCTGTAGCAATCCTAGCTGGGGAGATTAAAGAATTTTTAACATCATTGAAAAGTTTGGTCACGATAAAGAGCCTTGAACCGGCATACGACTTTCCTGATGAAAAGATGATTCGTTTTGTAAATAAAGTGTTGAGTAATCCACGTCAATTATCGTCCGAAGAGAATGATAACAAACCGACGGAAAGTGATGACAATTTTGATGTCCCTTCATTAGATAATAATGTCGCTTCCGATCTTTTGGATAGTTTTGATTTAACCGTGCTCGGATTGTTTGAAGTGGTAACACCGCAAGAATGGATTTTAGCTTATGAAATCCTGGAAACTCAATCTGCAGACGTCCTTGGCTGGTATCCGAAAAAGCAATCTCTTTGGGTTTCAGAAGATGAAATCCTTATCACGGACATATTCATAACCATACAACAGACAGAACGAAACGGCAACCCTAAAGAGTATATCCTTAACTCACTTCCTCGATCCATTCAAACCTTGTGTCGTATGCATTACACCATACGTAACTGGGTAATTCAAGAAATCACTTCAACATCTATCGAAAGTGAGAGACGTGGGAAGCGAATAACCAAATTGCTTGATATGATATTGTTAAGTCGGAAGAGAATGGAAAAATTAGACATTTATCCCAAAGACGAAACTGCAAAGCAAGAATTTGAACATAAAAGAGGAGTTCCCTCCTTTGTTGAGAGCTCAATAGTTAGCGGTTTAATTAGTCCAGAGAGTAGGTTATTCACGAGAGCCTGGAATGATGTAGCACATAGTCGAAAAGGTGGACTGGATACACTTGACACTTTACTTCAGATCGATTCACTAAACATTGTCGAAGAAGATTTACATTCCAATTTCGCTTTAGTACCATGCGTCGGTTGGTTATTTGAAAGGATGTTGGAAATTTGTTGTAACGTTCCTGATATGTCTTTTGAATCAGAAAAGTTGATCAATTATGATAAACGTCGTTACGTATATAATTTGACGCAAATATTTGTTCGACTACAACGTGAGTTGATGGAACGATCTCATGAAAGAAAGCCTTCCGTCGATGTTGGATTCTTGACAAATTCACACAGTATCACTTCCAAGCCGGACCTCCGCTCTATTAAGGACCATTCTTACAAGGAGAATAACGCGAATGCAACACAAAGAACAACCAAGGTTCCAAAACCGTTTAATAGACTTGTCGTTGAGCAGCAGGATAAGATTAGACGCGACCATAAAGAAAGAGATCGTTTGGCCAAAGATATACGTGACACTCAGAACAAATTACAAAAGAAACAAAATGAACTTGAAAAGCGGTCCAGAACACATCAAAGACCACGTAATAAGTCTAGGGTTGAAACCTTTATTAAACAGGTTGCACGACCCATCTCTATTGCTTTGGCAAATACTTGGCATGCTGGAAATTCCACGAACATTAGAAACGCACCTGGAAAATCTCATCACTCGTCTTCTAAAGTCGCACTCGTTATCAATTTAATTAACTCTGAGGCTTCTCCTGATTATGGCATCACACTTGATTTCGTTTTTCGAATTGTAACCGAGGAAGGAGGACAATATTTATTCCAAGCTATCGATAATGACATTATGAATGACTGGATACGAGTTCTCAATGAAGCGGCCATATCAGGGGCGGAAAAACGTAAAACTATATTAAATAAGGAACCAACCATTGAACCCAAGGAGGATGATGTTCCCGAAGATACCAAAACGCGAATCTCTGGTAAGTTTAATTTAAACCTGTTTTGTTTTTTTTTTTTAAAAAAAAAAAAAAAGCGAATCCTGACGCGTCGATTTTCTTGATCAACGATTAGTATATGGTAAAGATTTAGAAACATTGATGCCCGATGGCAAGATTCCAGTTTTGGTTGAAAAATGTATAACCGAAATTGAAAAGAGAGGTAAGCGATCTAATATGTCAGATGACGGTTTTTTACCCCTTTGTACTAAAAGAACATGATCATATTTATCTAGGTCTTACGGAAGTTGGTATTTATCGAATTTCCGGAGCTACCAACGCTATTGAGAACCTTCGTACAGCTTTCAACAAGAGTAAGTGCATATATTTTTATTATTTTTGTCGTCGTCGTCGTCGTCTGACCTTTCTATTTCTTATAGATGCCGATGCTGTCGATTTGAGTGGTGAAGAGTACAGAGACATTAATATCATAGCAAGTGCTCTCAAACTCTTCTTCCGTGTTCTTCCTGAACCTATAATAACTTATGAATTATACGACGCTTTCGTCGAGGCCGACGGTAAACCGACCAACCTATTTGATTATGAGAATTTACAATTGCGATGAATTTATGATCGTTACTAATTATATAACTTACTTTTATTGCAATTTGCCCCATCTTATTTAAATGTACGTCTATCTATAGGCATTAAAGATCATGATGAAAAGCACTATTCTATTAAGGAACTTTTGAATAAACTTCCCAAACCGAATTATGAGTTATTGAAAAGATTAATTGAACATTTGGAAAGGTGAATTAAACATGTGTGTATATATCTGTTGCCATTTAAATATTTTGCTAATCATTTGCTATTAAAGGGTAACGGATTTTCAGGAGCTCAACCATATGTACGCAAGTAATTTGGCTATTGTTTTTGGACCCAATTTACTCAAAGCTAGAGATTATGGAAAAAGCATGTGCAATATAGGTCATCATAATAGCATCGTCAAATGTTTGATTCTTCAATATCATTGGTTCTTTAACGTAGAAGAGGAAGAGGCATCTGAAGTCGAGTATCAAGATGATGATCTTTTGGACGATCCAGATATCGAAACTAGTGAACCTGACGGGGGAAATATGACGGATGATGTTTCATCATTTGAAAATTCTTCGGGGAACGACGGTACATGGCAAACGAGCGAGACGAATTACGATGAACCTAGTAATTTAAATAATGAATCCGGAAGACGTTCAATCAAAGAAGAACATGTTGAATGCACGCAAGAAAATTTACAAGATCCTATAGAGGAATCATCTAAGCAAGGTTCCGATTCAGAACAACAGCAAATCAATAATAAGCATAATTACGTTGAGGACACGAACAACAGAGATTCAATACTAACGAATGTAACAGAGGATCTAGAAGGTGAATTGGAGGAATCATTGAAGGGACCGGAGGAAAATACGATACATGAGCAACATGAGGTACCTTTAAAACGTTCAGATGTAACTTTTGAAGCGAGTCACCGTGATTCTGATTTTACGAATGTAACAGGGAAACCAGATAATGAATTGATAGCGGCACTAGTGGAAAAGGAAGATTCAA
This sequence comes from Funneliformis caledonium, assembly GCA_910591825.1. Lineage (NCBI taxonomy): Eukaryota > Fungi > Glomeromycota > Glomeromycetes > Glomerales > Glomeraceae > Funneliformis > Funneliformis caledonium. The sequence continues at coordinate 21,033 of CAJVPQ010000658.1, forward strand.
AAGAACAGAAACCAGATAATGAATTGATAGCGGCACTAGTGGAAAAGGAAGATTCAAAAGAACAGAAACCAGATAATGAATTGATAGCGGCACTAGTGGAAAAGGAAGATTCAAAAGAACAAGAGGTTAACAATTATTTACAAAACTTTAGTGAAACAGACTGGAGTTTCATTGACAACTTGGCAACAAATGCAACTAAAGATTCCAAAAGAAAATCCAGGTATTCGAAAATGTTTCTGGGTAAACGAATTTCTAATGCGGATGAAATGAATCTTATAGATTTTGATTCCGATTATGAAACATTGCAAGATGAGGCTAAAGGTTCGAATGATTTTAGTGAACATTTAATGGATTATATTGACAATTATAAAGAGCATAACTCCAATCTAGATATACCGCTGCAACCAGAACAATTTGTACGTCAAGATAAAAGTGGGTCGGACGATGTTGAAATTTTGAATCGAACTTCCGTTATCAATCATAATTTAGACGGATCGAGTTTATGATAATTCACTTCAATTTGTTGTGACTGATATGGTTTCAAAAAGAAAAAGCATTGTATATGGACCGGTAATGATGGATCAAGATGAGATTGATACGATTTTTTGAAAAAAAGCAGAAACGCGTGTTGCTCAACAAACTTCCGTTGAAAAATGTTGTGAATGAAAATCGTAAAAACAATGATATAAAGGTCACAAATGAACATTCAAAAAAAAAAACAAAAAACAAAAAACAAAACAAACAAACCGCGGCGCGGATTATCAAATAATATAGTGAATTAATTTATTTATTTTTATTTAAGAATAGCATAGGCTTCATTCATATAAAATTACACAATTCAAGCAAAAAAAAAAAAGAAAAAAAAGTATTCTTTTAGCTATTATAGTTATTTAGACTTTTTTTTTTTTTTGTTTTGCATGTAGTATACATAATGGGGTTTTTTTTTTTCAGCACCATAATTTATAATTTATTGATTTTCATTTTTTTTTTCATATTTTTTTTTTTTTTTGTCAAAATAAAATTACGTTTTAACGTTAAATACGAAAAGAAACAAAAAAAAAAAATTGAAAAAGTTCCAGTAAAAGGATTTTTTTTAATTATAGTAGTTTTAAATCAGTCAAAAAATTTACAATCACGAATATTTATTAGTACAAAAAAAAAAAAAAGGCAGAACATTAACTTTTCTTTTCTTTACAGGTAATATGGTAGATTGCTAGGAAAATCAGGTTCCGGGAATTTTTATTGCATTTTAAAATGTATTAAGCTCTTAATTTTAGTCAAAAATTTCTCGGAACCTGATTTTCCTAGAAACACTCCCATATAATCTATTCATCCGATTTTATTTTTATTATATCTTTCTATTATAATTAAGATTCAAATTTTTGCTATGATTTTATGATCCTATTTACTAATACTAATACTACGCTCCGGACAATTAGAAAATTTTAAAATATATAAAAGTCATGGCTAATGCCGGGTTCTATCACGTGACTATTTGTCACGCCATGTCACGCCTCTGTTTTTTATTTTGGGATGGTGATTTCTTATTTGTCAGTTATTATTTGTCACAGGGACTATCTAATTCGGGCTAAAATAAATGTTTAATAAGCACCTTTACATTTTTTTTTTCTCACACTCTCTCAAGTATTAAAAAAAAAGAAAGAAATACTGGTGGTACCAGACTCTCACATAAAAAAATAAAAATAAAAAAAAAAATGTTTTATCGCCTATCGCTTTTTTGTTGGCTTTTTCCTTTATATGTCGTAAAGTAAGTATTTCCTCGTTCTACAATCTAACGACGATGTCAACCCGTCCCTTTGCCGAAGCCTCCTTCCGGATTTGCATGGCCTTTACATGCTTTCATTAGTTTGGAGAGCTGATGACGCATACGTGAGGATCGTTCGTGGCTACCAAACGCTCTTATTGTATTGAAAGGCCTCTTCTATTTTCCCTTGCGGAGACAAATCAAACTTGGGTTGGTTATAGTTTGCTATTTTCCCTTGCGGAGACAAATCAACCTTTGGTTGGTTATAGCTTGCTATTTTCCCTTGCGGAGACAAATCAGCCTTTGGGTGGTTATAGCAATGCCAAAATATTTACTAAGTTTACCTATTCGGTTTACTGATTTTTTTTTTCACTTTTTTTTTTAGTGAAAACGTTCATCACTTGCTGATAAAGGGATCTGCAAACAATTCTACGATTGCGATGAAGATACTAATAACGATGTGTCATATTTATTTAATGGACCCTCCAATAATATTTGAAAAAGAAACTTTTTAATAACTTCGTGTTATAATCAGTTATTTTTATTTGTATGACCAAAAGTCTTTTATCAATAAAATTTCAATTCGCTTTTTCTTGTATTACTTGTACATGCTTAAGGACAAGAACCATTATGTGAACATTGAGGAACATTTAAAATGTATTTAAAAAAATAAAATAAAACGTCGCTAAATTTTAATCACGTGATTTGAATATCAACCAATAAAATAATTTAGAACTTTTTTTATCTATGGAACAGAATAAATAACGCGTGATGTCATTACATTTTTAATTCCTTCCTAAGCAATGTCTCAAAGTAAAGTTTCGATATTTTCAAATACATTTTAATCGCAAAGAACTTTTAACTTAACATTCATATATATTAATTAGGCTTAGAACTTGTTAACCTTCCTGAAAAATATAAAGAGTGTATGCTCGAAAGGAGAAAGACTCATGGGTTTGTCTTTTTTTTTTTTAGGAAAATTTTTGACACGATTTTAATACTACTTTATGTTATAGAACTCGTAGGACAACGTTTAGAAATTTTAAAATAACTTTACCCCCTAAAGTTAAAATTAGCAATGATATAAACAGCGACGACGAAGACGAAGACGATGATGAGCAAATAGGCAAGATTTTAATTTCATTATGATTAAATGGCATTTATTGGTTAAATTTCATTAAGATTTATATTATTTTATGAATAAAAGATTCAACGCCGACATTTAAAAATTCAAATAATTGGGATCTTACACAAGCTTCTATCAATTCTATCAATTCACCTATTAGTCCTTCAGGTTCAGCAATGGATATTGATACTCTTAATGTTGGTAAAATTGTTGAAATCGTGTCTTCAAAGAAATATATTGATGACAACGACGAGCAATTAGGTAAGATTTTATTGAATTAAATTGATCTAATCATAATTGCATTTATATCGAATTTTTTATTATGTTTCATGAAAAGATATATCACAGGTTCCAAATAATCATTTACCTACTAGTCCTTCACTCACTAGTACTTCAGGTTCAATGGAGATTGATAATCTTAATGTTGGTAAAATTGTTGAAGTTGTTTCTTCAAAGATTTATATGAATGACGACGATAATGATGATGACGATGGACAATTAAGTAAGATTTTTAATTGATTTAAACTGTGTATTAAATTTTTCCATTAAGCTTTTGTATCATTTTATGAATAGAGGTATCACCAACCACTAATATTGGTAAACCCATCGAAATTATGTCTTCAGAGAATGATGACAATGAAGAGCGAATAGGTAAGCATTAATATTTACTCTTAATTGTACTTGAATGTTGGATTCTTCATTGAGTTTTGTATCGTTTTATAGATGCAACACCA
>CAJVPQ010000659.1:0-24630 GCA_910591825.1 Funneliformis caledonium
AAAATCTAATTTTTCATAATATCTGCTTCTTTTTCCATTGCTTTAGCAGTTTTTTTAGTTAAAGTAATTGCACTAGTATATTAAAATGCCATCTTCACTTAAATTAAGTTTAGCTGTACCATGTGCAGCTTGCATTAACCAATACTATATTAAATTTGATGTCATTTTAATAGCAACACCATATTCAGGATAAATAACATACCCTTCTTTAACTACACCAATTTCATAAACAAATCCTATTGTAAATTCTGATCTATTCTTATCCCGATATTCTGCAACTTTATAGTTTTTTGCATAAAATACTGCACCTATTTTCTATTCATTATTTAAATTTACTTTTTGCTTAAATATTTTATATAATAATACTGACTATGATACATGATCTTTAGCATTTTTATATAACCATTTTTTAAAATTATCTCTATCTTCATCATATATTCTTTGAATCTCTAGATCAAGATTTTTATTTTTATATATATATGAATTAGTGGTTGATAGATCTAAAAATTTGCATGAAGACCATAACCAATTAATTTTTTTGAATCAGCATGTGTTTTTTATTCACAATCAATTTTAGGATATGCATCATAGGTATGTTTCATTTTAAGCCCAAAATGATTTGCAACATTCTTTTTTACAACATTACAAATTATTCCTCCAATAATTTTATCATGATATTTTAACAGAACAGATTAACTTTCATTAATAATAATAAAGTCCTTTTCTTTTTCAATATCTTCGCAAGTAACAAATTTATGAAGATATTTTTCAGCTAAATCTAATCTATGATTTACATTCAAATCATATAATGTTTTAATAACTCTATTAAAATCTTTAGAAAGAACTTTGATTTGATTTTGCCAACTTAAAAATAAATCTTTACAAAAATTTTTATTTTGATTTTTAGTTATATATCGATCAAAAGCAGATATAGAATTCTATTAAAATTAATAATAAATAAAATAAATATATAATTAATTAATTTTTTAAAATATAAAAGTCTATTGATCCTAATAAAACCTAAGTTAGCATATGCTAAAAGCATATGTAAAAGGAAATAAATGATCCTAAAGTTATATAGATATAAAATCATATTATAAATTATATGATTTATAATTTAATCTTAATAGTAACTAATCTATATATTTGAAAGTATATTCCTAAAACTTAGGAAATTGAACACACTTGTTCTTCACATTCCAGCATTGATTTTTCATAAATTGGAGATTTGATGACAAGCTCTTGTTCAATTATTTTACTTAAAGGATTAAAGGATTGTAATTACTTACTAAATCAATAACTTGGTTGTTAATCAACCATGCTTCAAATCTATCTGGTTTTTCAAACAAAATCATACAACATTCATGACTAAATTCATTTAAAATTTTACAAATTTTTTCTGATAATTCTTTAAAGAAAGATATTGTGAAAGTTTAAATAAAAGGAAATAGATGGTTGGAAAAAATACGATTTGTATATAAAAAAATGATAAAATTTTTTTTTTAAAAAAAAAAAGAAAAAAGAAAATAAATTATATATATAATTAATTATTATTACACCAATTTCAAAAATAAATATATCTGTCAAACAAACACAAATGCTCATTAATTCACTCAAACCTTAATAGTTTTTAATAAAAACTATTTAAGGATATTTAGAAATACTGCTACAATCTAATAATAGCAAAAGAATGTTCATTAGGTATCACAATCAAAGATAAGACTAAACAAGGTGTTAGTTCATTTTTGAGACATGAAGAAATATTATTTCTTACATATAATTGGAAAACTTAAATACACCTGATGAATAAATTTAGCTATACCTTTATAGATTTTTAGATAAGCACTGACTCTTTCTTTTTTTTCTTTTGCTGATAGCAATTTTCATTAAGTATAAATTTAGTGGATTTGTTAAAGGGGAATGATAATGATCAGTCGATTCAAATAGGTTTGTAATATAACTATGGGGGATAGCTAGTACTTAGTTTAGATTTATTTGATTTACATTGTATTTCTTTTGTATAAATTTAATAAAGTTACTGGCAACGTCACATCATTAAAAAAAAATGCTTATTAATTATTGATTATTTAAATAATTAAAACTAATATAAAAGATAATAAAAGACAATATTATATAATTTTTTTTTAATTTTATAGAATCCAGTATAATATATAAAAAAATACAATTAATTATTAATTATAATTGTTTTAAAATTAGAATTCAAACAAACCAAATAATAATCTTTTTTAAAAATACACTTCTAAAGTTTAGGAATCTCTTTTGTAAAATTTAACATTATACAAAACTTTTTCCAATAATATAACATAATTATTAGATTCTCAATAATCATCAGGGTCCATAACAAATTACTTTCATTGTTTATAAATCACCTGACTCTACTAAGCAATTTTACAATGATATTTGATCTATGACTTTTTTAGATTTCACTGTCAAAATTAAATTAACAGATCTAGATCAAATCCAATTAATTTTTAGACAATAATTTGAGCTAAAACTTACAGGTTTACCTTTTAATATAACCTAATATAATCTTTTAAATTTACTAGTTAAAATCAATATTAGATTATGCTTAGTACTCCAAAATCAATTTATAGTCTTCAGTTTTAATTCATTTTATTTAGTAACTAGTTTTAAAATTTTAAAAATCTGATAGCCAATTTTTAATATAAAATCAGTTTTAAAACTCAAATCAATTTATAATTTTAAACTGATTTATATATAAAATTAGTTTAAAAATTTTAATTTTTAAACTTAAATATTTATTTAAAATAAAAAAGTATATTAAAATATATTTAAATTAATTTTTTACATTAAAATTTGTGAATTGTAATACAATTAATGTAAAGTAAATCAATTTATCAAATATCATTTTATTCTTATTTCAAAAAATGGATAAAATCAATAATAAACATAAAAAAGAAAACTCAAGTATTATTTGGAGCTACTATTTTGAAAAGTATGATGAAGAGAAAAAACAGTTATATCTTATTTGTCAGATATGTAAAAATAAAAATATTATAAAACGTTATAAGTGAACAAAAGATACTTCAATTATTACTGCTTAAGGACATCTTTGAAGAGATTATAGAATTGATAAAAATCATCCAGAAGAACCAGTTAATACAGATAGTGATATTAGAATAGTAATAAATAAATTACTATGAAGCATCAATTATTTTTAGAACAGTCTTTTATAACTTTTATTATTATTGATTGTCAACCATTAATTATCTTTTAAAATGATACATTTCAAAATATGCTTCATGAATTTAGATCAGGATTTAGAATACTAACTAAAGAAAAAAGCAAAGAAATAATACGTAATAGTTATAATTAGATAAAAGAAAATCTTAAGAAATTATTAAAATTTAATGCAAATAATATTAATATTACAACAAATCTTTAAACTTATTATTGAAATAATGAATATATTGATGTAATTATTTTATGGTTAGATCAAGAAATATAATTACATAAAGAATTGATTAGTATTGAATTATTATCTAATTTACATACATCTGAAAATATTAAAAACTATTTAAATAATATTCTTGAAAATTGGAATTTAAAAGATAAATGTTTTGCAGCTATAACAAATAATAGTTCAAATATCAAAAATGCAATTTCTTTAATGAATAATGTTAAAAATATAAGCTGTGCTACACATACATTACATCTTACTATTACAAAAAGTTTAGTATTAATAAAACAATTTATTAAAAGAATTAATAACCTTATTCTTTTTTTTGCTTTGAATTTAAAATAAATAAAATGATTAAAAGAAGCATAAAAAAAATTGAGGATATCTAAAAATACTTGAAATAATTCAAGATATACATATATAATGAAATAGTTCATATCTTATATAGACAAGATTATTAGAATTAAAGGTTACTATAAAATGCCTTAAAAATATATTACATTTAGCTTATGTAAAAGATGATAAAGACGATAATAATTATTTAAAATTAATATCATTTATGGAGTCAGAATAGATATAAGTATTAATAATTATTTGTCAAAAAATATTAATTAAAACTTATTTTAACAAAATAATTTTTAATTTTTTAAGTTTATTATAAGATTTAATAAATCTTTTAAACTATTTTTAGATACTATAAACCTTTTATCTAATTCAAAATACTCTACTCTAAATTTTATGTATCTAAAAATCATTACTTAATAAGCAAGTTTGTTCCTAAAAATAGGATAATTTATTTGATTTAATTTATAGTCCTATACAAACTAATAAAATTGAATTTGAAAATAATAGAGATAATTGTAAAATATAAAATTTTATTGCTTATAATTTTAACTGTATTGTAAATATTAATTTTTAAAATTTATTTATTATAATTAAGGTATTGTTATAAATAAAATTAATAATGAAAGAAATAAAACAGATTCAGATTATAAATTATTATGAAATTCTATAATTGAACCAAGACTTATTAAAATTCCATTAAAAGGTTTAGGAAAAAAAAGAAGAGAATGAAGAAGAGGATATAGAAGAATAAGAATTAGTAATATAAAAAGTAGACAAAGAATAAATGTAGATTTTAGATTTTGAAATTGATGACTTATTAAAAATCTAGTTATTACCATAGACCTTTTAAAAAAGTGTAAGCTTCTATTTACTTATATATAAAAGAATATTGGTAAGTATCAAAACTAGTAGGAATGATAGTAGCAATTATAGATTCTTGATTAAAAAATCTCAAATTTGTTAGTGATGATACTATTAAATTTCAAACAATTGAAAAATTACGTGACTTTTATTTTGATGAGCAATTAGCAAATGAATTTGATCTTTTAGATTTTACTGGTAATACTAATATCAGACAAAGTATAACTATATCTTTATCATCAAATTCTATTATTATTGCATTTTTTGATGATAATATTAATGATAATAATGTTAAGGCTAATAAAATTGATACTTACTTGAATTTACAAATATCAAAAAATTGTGATTCCCTTAACTGATGAAAGGAAAATTCAAAAAAATTTTCTTTATTAATCCAAATTATATATACTATATATCACTGTATATAATATTCAAGATTTTAATCAAAAATGTGATTTTTTAAATTGAATAGTATCTATAAATATTAAATGAGAAACTGGATACTATTTTAAAAGAGATACAATATATGAGAAATATTATATATAAAGGTTACAATTACACAACTTTAATAAATAAATATTAAAAAAAATTAAATTTACTTTTTTTCTTTAATTTAGCTTTGCAAATATTAAAGATAACTTAATACTTTTCTTCATTTTATATAAAAATTATGAAAAACATTCAAGTAATAGGAAAAGTTAATATTGAAGACATGATGATATACCTAGATATTAATCAATTTTTACAAAGTTTAGCTTTAAAAAGTATCTGAATACTATTTGTGATTAGGTCAATATGAATAGTGAATAATATCCAAGTATTAATCACAGGGTATTATTTTTAGGAGATACTGTATGTAGTAGTATATGATAAATACTTGTTAATACCAGCTACTTCAATATCTAGTAAAAGACTTTTCTCAAATACTGAATTACATATTACAACATATCACAACTGTTTAAATCTAGAATTAATTAAGTAGCTTTTATTTTTAAAATGAAATATAGCTTTATTTCTGATTTTTTCACCAGTTGAATAGTTAATATAATACACTAAATTCAAAAGCAATTTGTATAAAATTTTATATGTAAAAAATTTCACGTTTAATTCAATAAAGTAATAGTATACATAAAGAAGATAATACAAATAATATTTTTTTTCAAATTTATTTATTTTTTATTTATATTTAATGGTACAAATATATAAAATAAAATTAATTTAAAATATATGCATTAAGTTATTATAAATACTAAAGATAGGTTTGCAATTGATTCTGAATCTGCAATATTGCAGATTTTGAAGTTAAATTTTATATAATAATCTATGTCTCTAATGAAAAATTTATAAAAAAAAGAAAAACTATTAATATACATTTTTAAAAATAAAACTAACCCACTTGCTAAAATTAATTTTTCCAGGAAACTTAAGACTAAAATATATAAAAAAATGATATAAAAATAAGTAGTAAATATTCATTTTATATTAAAAAAATTAACAAATTGGATTTACTTCAATTTAAGATTCTGGATTAGTCTACAAAAGTAAGTTAATATTAGTTTTCTTTTAAATATTTTAACAATATTTTTTATTAAACCTTATTTCTAATCCAGTTCTAATTTAAGGTATCAAAGATCTGAACAATTACTATAAAGATAAATTAAAGCTAATATCAGTGATTTTTTTTAAAAAAAAAAATTAAAAATTTACAATTAAAACTTATCTCTAATTTGATTAAAACTCAAGCTTTCAAGGATTCTTATCATTTTACAAAGGTATATAGTAAATATTAATTTTATTAAAAAAAAAAAATAATTATTTCATTAGGATTTAGCTATAATCTAAGATTCTATTGTTTATAGATTCTAAATTGATTCTATAAAAGTAAGATTTTAATTTTATTTTAAAAAATTAAAAAAAATTTAAATGACAAATTTCTTCAATTAGACTTACTTTCGATTCAAAATTCAAGAATTAAAATCATCTTACAAAGTTAAATTAATTTTAATTTTTTTTAAAATTTAAAAAAATTTAATTAACAAATTTTTTATTAGAGCATACTTACAATAAGGTTTTAAGGATCTGTCCTATAAAAATAAGTTTAATACTAATTTTTTAAAAATTATAAAAAAAAGATATTAATAAATTATTTCACTATATAGACTTACCTTTGATAAAAAATACCAAGGTAAAACCACTACTATGATAGTAGAGTATATTATTCTTCTTTTACTGCAAAGATTTTTTTTTCAGAATCAAAAATAGCAGTAGTGAGAGGAAGTTATTTAACTTTAAAAATTGCTCTATATATGAGTAATGTAATCAGACCCTAGACTTAAACAGATTCTGATAAGTATCTATAATTTTTTTTTTAAAAATAAAAAATAAAAAAATATTAACTAATAATTTAAATAATTAGGCTTACCTTCAATCAATTCCAAAATTTAAAGATTCTGAACTATTCTATAAAGGTAAGTTTTAGTGTTAGATTTTTAAAATTAAAAACAAATTTATCTATTAGGGCTTTACCTACAATCTGATTTTAATTCAGAATTTTGCTTATTCTACAATGAAATAATAAGTTTATTTTTATTTTTTTTTTAAACAAATTAACTAACAAATGACTATTTCTCCTACATAAAATTTCCAAATCCCCAATATTTTGTGGCTACTGTATCTCAACATTTTTTTTAATAATTACTATAAATTTTCTATAGAGTTCAAGTTAGAACTGTAGATAATCAGTTAATGATAGTTGGAACTTGAATTTCTTAACTATATGATTCCTATGTTTGAATCATTATTCTGCTGAATATTGTATAGTATCTTTTTAATTTAGTAAGAAACTTTCAACATAAATTCTCTAATCATATTCTCTTAGAAGCAGTAAAAGATTAGTTTTGTTTTAATTACAAAATCCATTACATGTATTAATTTTTATCTAGTCTTTAGAATAAAATTAAAATTTAAAACATCAACAGATTGTATTTTAAATATTTAATTAAAGTTTAATCTGATTTGAATTATAAATGCTTATCAAAACCTCCTCAAAATAATTTCGTCATATCCTTTTCTATGTTTTTAATATAGTTTTGACAGTTTTAGCTTTCATTATATCAAAAGGATTTTGTCATATCCCTTATTATGATTTTAATATAGTTTCGTTTAAGTTTTAACTGTTATTAAGAGGTTTCATCTCTCATTATTAATTTGAATTTAAATTGGCGATCTATTTATAATATCTAAGATTGCATTCTAATAAAAATTTTTTTTTTAAAAAATAAGTTTTTGATTCACAATTTTCATTATTGAATTGTTTAATTGCAAACAAAATTTATAATGTTTCTTATAAATAGATAATAAAATAAAAATTATGCAAAGATCAATTTTCTTTGATAAATCAGTTTTTATATGAAATCAAACTTATATAATCTGGTTTATCAAAGAAAATGATCTACAATCAGATTGCAAAAAGTTAATTGATTTAAAACTGGTTTTTGATTACATAATCAGTTTAGAGTACTATTTTACTTAAATAATTATTTTATAACCGTTACTCACTAAATTTTTTTCTAGTAAATAATAAATAAATAATTATTAATTTAATTAAATCCAAATTCTGAATTTATTATATATATCATATATTTAATTATTATTATATATTTACTATTACTTTAAATAGTCTTTTTCACTTTTTTTTATTCTTTAAATTAACTGATATAATTTATAGAGGGATTTTAACTAATTTCTTAATTAATTAATAGAAGGCTGATAATTTAGAACTAAAGTTTTTTATAATTTTAGAATTAAAATATGATATTTTTCAGTATTTTTTTTTACTATTAAAAATTTATTATAGTTTAAATCATTTTTCATATTAACAGTTTAAATATAAAAAGTAAAAAAAATAAGCTAAAATTAAAAATATTTAAATATAAATTCAAATATTTTCTAATTTATTTTACATTTCTTCTATTATCAAATTGGCATATTCTCAAAATTTGATAAATTCAATTTGTTATTAATACTATAAACTGGATTTTTTTCAATTTAAAGGATAATTGTTTAACTATTTTAACAATTTAAGCAATTATATTTTCTTAAATCAGTTTAATCTTAAATTTTAAAAAGAAAAGTTATTTATTGTAAATATTAGATATTAATATATAAATTTTTACCTTTTCTACAAATTATCATTTTCTTGTTGAATTTTTTATTGATTTCAACAAGAAATTGATTTTTTCTTCTAATTTTATTTTTCTTTAAAAGATCAAAACTTTTTATTTTAATTTTTTGATCCTTTTGCAAATTTATCAAGTTTTTTCTCAACTTTTAATTCTCTATATAAGAATAAAGAAATAAATTATTTATATTATTATAAAATAATAAATAAAAATAAATCAAAATAATATCTGATTCATCAAAATCATTAAAAAATTTAATTATAACTATAACTGAAGTACTTATCACTAATTCTTGTCTAAATTTTGATAAAAGCTAAAATTTCTTATATTATTTATAAATTTTATTGATATTTATCTTTAAATTTAACTTATCTTTAGATGATTTTATTTGAACATGTTTTTGTCTTTTTTAATTATAAAAAAGTAAAAATAAGTTTATTATTAAAAAGTTAAATAGTTTATTAATAGATTCAACTTACATTTTAGTATTTCTTTACTAATTTTAATTTTTAAAAATATTTTTGTAATATTATATGTAGTTAAATTCTATTATAGAAAATAAAAAATCAGTTTATTATTTAAAAGTTAAATTGATTGATTAATAAAATTAATTTATATTCTTTTTCTTTTTAGAATAATATTTTATTGATATTTTAGAATGATATTTTAATAATTTGATTGTAAAAAGAAAAATTGTAAAAAGAGAAAAATTTAAAAAAAGATAAAATTTGATAAAAATATCTTTAAAAAAGTAAAAAAATTAAGTTTATATTTATAAATATTATATATTTTAGAAATAAATTTTATAAGTATATAAGATAATATATTAAATCAATATAAGATTTTAAGTAAATTAAAAATAATTTATTAATATAATTAATACTTTAATTATATATTAAATAAGACTTAAATAAATTCTTTCATTATGCATTAAATCTTAAAGTAATCAGAAATAATTTATTAATATATTAAATTAAAATAAACTTAAAATAAATTAGAAATAATACTTTTATCATATATTAAATTAATATAAGATTTAAAGTAAATCAGAAACATTTATTAAAATAATTTATATAATAATATGAATAAATTATTTTTATAAATAACTCTATTTCAATAAATTTTTTAAATATTCATATTATATTAATAAAAAAAAATATTAAATTATCCAAAGAGTTATAATTATATAATATTAATTTATCATATTTTGAGTCAATTTATACTAGTAAATTGTCAAATTTTAAAATAAAATAGGTTAAATTTAGCTAAATTTTGATTAATTTTTGATATACAAAGGGTAGACAAAAGTATCTATACACTTTTTATAAAACGTGAATTAATGCTAATAAAGTCATATAATTATAATAATAAATTACATTCACATAATACTTAAGTATTTATTTATATTATAAAAATAAAAAAATATCAATTTGTTTTTTTTTTTTTTCTGAAAATTTAAAAAAAAAGATAAAAACTAAAGAATTAATTACAATATCTTTTAAAGTGAAAAATAATCTTCATATATTATCTTAGTCAGCTTAAAGTCCTGATCTCAATCCAATTAAGAATCTTTAGGCTGAAGTCAAGAAAAGTATCTGAGCTTATAAAAAACCTCTATCTAATCTTGTTAATCTTGATTAATATGTTAAAAAGGCATGGTAAAGAAATTCTGAAGCATACTATTAAAAATCTAGTTAATAGCATACTACAATGAATTCAAACTGTGATTGCAGCAAATAGTGGCTTAAGTAAGTATTAGTTACCTAATACAAAATGTAAATATTAATCAGTTTTAAATAAAATATTAATTGACCTTTATTGTTAATACAAAAAATTTTAAGTTTTATATTGAGTGAAAAAGTGTGCAAATACTTTATCCATTCTTTGTATACTAATTAATTATAATTAAAATAGATTGAATTTTACTAAATTTTAACTGATTCTTAATATATACTAATTTTTCACATATCTAATTTTTGATTTTGATCAATAATATAAGAGATTATAAAAAGATTTAACTTTATATAATATATTTTTTTAATTAAATAATATTAATATATTTTAGTAAATAACAAAATCTTTATTATAATATAATTTAAAAATATTTTATTATAAAATACTTATTTAAATATAAATATTTAATTAAAATATAAACAATTTATAAAAATATTCTTCAAATTATTATTAAATCTATTTAACTTATTTAATTTACACAAGTATTATTTAATAATATTTTTTAAATTTATGTAGATTTTAATTTATTACAACAGAAATTGAAAAATTTAAATTAATTTCAAGTTATATATTTATTATATAATAATGAAAATTCATCTTATAATATGAATAAAAATAACAAAAGTGAAAATAATTTTCTGAAAAGAGCATTAAAAAAATATGTTTCTTAAACCAATTAAATATGATCAATTATTTATTTATTCATTTTTTAATATTTTACCTTTTTTAGAGCCAATTTGCTAAATTATTAAAAGAAAGAATTTGCTATTTTATAAAAAGAATCTTAAGATAACACAACTGTTGAAAAGTTGAAATACTGATATTTCTTTGATCATATTTAGAAAATATTGAAAAAGTTACTGAATAAGAATGCAAATGAAGCAATTCCTAATTAAAACTCTTCTAAATAAATGAATTATTAAACTAATTCTAATTATGACTCAATTAATGTTTCAATCTATTTAATTTTAGATAATTTAAATAGCAATATTAATTCACAAATTTTTGCGTTATTAATAAAAATATATATATAATTTATTTAATATCTATAATTCTAAATTTACATATAACCAAAACTTTTGATTTGATTGGCTTGACCTGAATTTTATTTTAAATTATAAATTATGCATTATGTAGCTATGTTTATGAATAATATTTTAGTAATTAGCAAGTAGTCTCTGGTTCCTTTGCAATAGAAAGAAAGGCAAACAAAAAATAAAGTGAATTAATGAAATTTTTGGTCCGAAAAACATATTTAATAATATATTATTTGATTTTTGATTTTCCGATAGTTTCATTGCGAAGAGTACAATTTGAAAGATCAAATAATAAATTATTAATTGCTTTTTATTATTTAAACAAAAAGGGATTTTTTTTTTTTTTTTTTTAATAAATAATCGTAAATCGTATACAAGGAAATAAATGAAAATTAATTGTACAAAAAAATAAAAAAAAAAAAAAATCCAAAAGCCCAAACAAATACAATTGAAATTCGAATACATCACTTATTAAAAGAATAAAGTGAATCATTTTCAAAAAGAAGTATACTATGAATAATAATGCTATAAATCTTAAATCTCTATTCCATTTTTTCATTTTTCATTCTAGTCGAATAATTTCTCAATAGTATTCCTCTCGCTAATTAAATAACTTTTGTATTTTTTCACTTATAAATTCTGCTTCTTTTTTCTTTTTCGAAAGTAAAGCCATTACCAACAGAAGAAGGAGTACTTGGTCTACTACCATCAAAGTTAGAACCAAACATCACACTAGACCTTCTACTTGTAGGAGAAGATGGGGAAGGTGGTCCACCACTACCACTTGAAGAGGAAAGTGAGTTAACAGAATGATGATGTAAATGAAGTGGAGTAAGATGATATTTAGAATATCTAGGATTTATTGGTGGTTGTATATTAGATTCTGAAGTTGTTCTACGGTAATCATTAAATTCACTACTAGCGGTTTTTGTGTAAGAAGTATTTCTTACTTGTCCAAGTGGTGGAGGACAACTTCTATCATTTACACTGAGACGTTTTTTAAGCCTAGTTGAAGTTGGATTTACGAAATCTCTTTGAGTAGATCCCATTCGAGACGGATTAGGTTCCAAATTAACAGGAATAGATTCATCAATAACAGGATTAATTCCATGTTTTAAATATTGAGCAGAAACCATCTCTCGTTGATATTTATGATATTCATTCATTGACATCCTTTTAATAGCCTTTTGATTTCTATTAGAAGGAGGAGGATTAGCACCAGCAACCAACCTATTAGAATCACTTTTTATGGAGGAACTTCTTGAATGATTTGATTTAATTGAATTTACTCGGCGAATTCTTTCAGTCAGTGGGAAATCTGGGGTATGTGGAATGCCACCACTTGGAAAACATATTATACGATGTTCATCATAATCATCATACAATTCATCATCATAATAATGTCCATTATGATAAAAATCATCATATTCGTATTCATTTAAATAAGTTGAATAAGTTTTATTCCTTTGAATATAATTATTCGATTTTACATTACGATAATGTGAGACATTATTATCTCTATGATATCTACTGCCACTACTATCTACACTCGCCGATGATGACGATGAAGCCGAGGATGAGAATCTTCGCTCTTCAAGGTAACGAGGTCTAGGTTCTTTTAAAAATTCACGTGGAGTATGTACTAAAGGCGGGGTTTTTGCCGCAGGAGGAGAATATTGTAAACGTCGAGGAGGATAATCCGGGGTCATCGATCGATTTTGGTTCAATAACATACTTGAAGTATTTTTAATTCGAACTTCATCAAAATGTTCTTGATTTCCACGTGAAGTTGGGGGCTTATTTTTCGTGATATTCGTATGCCTTAATCCCAGTGGAATGTCATCCTCATCCTCATCCTCATCGCTTTCTTCCTCATCGGTATCATCATTATCCTCGCTTGTACTCTCACTATCAATATCACTATCTTTTAATATTACAAGCGATTTTCTCCGGCGATTTGATAAAGTAGATATGGTAACGGAATTGGTTGATCTATCTGATGTTTTTCTTTGTAAATGTTGTCTTTTTAATTCAGTGATAGGATCCAACCTTTTTAACTCTGGTGCTGATTTTTTTAAATCATTAGAGTTATTTTTTCTAAATTTTTTATCTAAATCATCATTATGATTTTTTGTAGAAGTTACGTTTACGTTATTATAAGGTTTACTTTGTGATGATTTTTGATTTTTTGAGTTGGTTTTTTGTGATTTCTTATTAGTTTTTTGTGTCTTAGACGAGGTGTCTTGTGTAGAAGCTTTTGTTTTTTTCGAAGAAGACTGTTTTTTACTTGATAAAGAAGATAAAAATGTAAATGCTTTACGCATACTTGCTCGAATTCTCACTTTTGTTTTTTTATTTTTTAGGTTAAAGAAATAAATTAAAGGCGGTTAATTTTTTAAAGAAACGTGTTTAAATTATTTTCTTCAGGGTGAAAAATAAAAAAAAAAAAATACTGTTAAAAAAAAATAAATTTGGCGCAAGATATGTTGAATAATTTTTTTTATTTTTTTTTTATTTTTTTTTTTATATATATATACAAAATATGACTTGAATATCTTTTTTTTTTATTTGACTTTCTTTAAATAAATAAAGAAAATTTCAAATCATATTAATTACAAAGGAAAAAAAAAAAAAAGGTGTGAAAAAAAAAGAAAAAAGGAAAAAAAAAAAAAAAAAATTTATTCGCGAAAGAAAATGAAGACCCAAAAAGTGAATACCCTTTATATATAAATAGATGAATAGATGGTCAGATGCATATTGTTTCACAAGTAGAAACTTTCTGTTTAATTTTAGTATTGTGTATTATTTATATTTGTTGTCATATTGTTAAGAAAAATAAATGCACGAAAAATTATCGGGATTATCAAAAATGAAAATGATCAATTGATGTGGAAAGATTTTTTAGTTAATCATTTTTTTTTTATTTTAAAAAAAAAAAAAATCTTTTTTATATGGGCACTCAAGGAATCAACATCGCGAAAGAAAAGGTTTTGACGCAATTGTGTACTTCCATCAATGTACATTAAACAGACACAAACCTTTATATTTCGTTTTACAAACAAATCTCAAAATAGTATTTTGGAAAAAAAAAAAATTTGTTCTGAAAAGTTTCAAAAATTTCCTTAATGGATCCATTCAATTAAAATACAGATAAAGTAATAAATTCGAAGGGTTACACCGCGTTTTTAAGCTCATTTCCGGTAAAGGCGTAAATTAAGTCACTTTAAGGTTTGCATTCAAACAACAATGGGTTATTCACAGATCGGAATATCCGGAGGGTGGAAATTGAAAAAGGGCCATTAAATGTTTAGAAAAGATTCACGTCGCACATCAAATTTTTTAAGTTCTAACCCTATATAACCGAACGACAATGTGCTGTTCCGGTTGTAACTTTCCTTATGGAGCAAGCCATTAAATGTATGACTTCATCTTGGATTGATAACTCGAATGGCTCTAACCAAATTATACAATTTAATACTACTAAATTTATTAGTATGAGCCCTATATTGAAAATGCATCATAAACACCATGGGAAAATGTTTTTGATCCGTTACCAGGGCATATCAATGTCTTAGCATCTGCGAGTCGATTTGCCATCACCAAGATTAGTTGGCGCAGATCATTTTCGTGTAGCGATAAATTGTTCATTATGAAATTTTTTTAAATAGCAAATACAGTCAACAAGAAGAAAAAAATAATTTCTTAGAATTATTCAGATGGTTTAGGAACTGCTTTTTTAATAAATAAATATATATATATGAATGTTTACTTCAATAACAATTTAGCTAATATTATTTATATACACCCCCTTGAACAAAAGTTTAATTAATGTTTTAATAGACTATCAAAAATGTAAATATGATAACTTCAAATACCAATTTTTTTTTGAAAGTTCAATATATTTAATAAATTAATGGATGATTTATTATGTACCATTTTTTTTAAAAAAAAATTTGTATTTGTATTATAAAAAAACTGTCTTTATATTAAAAAGTCCTTGTTTGCATAATATATCTCAAAATCAATTAATCAAAGAAAATCTTTTAAAAGATTCATCGAAGAAAACCCTCAGGTTTTTCGAGTGCCTTGATCCTAGCTTGTGTTGTTTTGCAAATGCATAGACAAAACCCATACCTGATTCATTACATTATTTCCCACAACTACGGATCGACTATACATGCAGGTTTTGACATGAATTATCGTAACACAGTATAGAAACAGTAATTATACATGCCGATTAAATTCAATAACCAAAAAGATCAAACGTACTTTATCCATTTATATATAAAACGCTCTTGCTTTCGATTGAAATTACTTCATCGATAACATGAAGCCTTTATTAGCAAACATATCATCGATCATTTCAAGACTTGATACGGATGAATCAAAGAGAATGTATACAAAGAAAAGAAGTTGAAGTTGGATACGCTTAATGAAAATTTTGTGAGGAAGTTGACATATACAAATGAACACGATGATTTGGAAACAGCTGATAATATTTTTTTCCAAATGATTACCAACCTCCAACTGAAGCAGTTCGCCACTAACAACCAGAAATTTTGCAGTATCAAAATGTTAATTTTGTTCGGATCGCATTAAAGCAGGTCCTTTCACGAAACTTTATACAAGGTACAGTAAACTTGAATATTTGTCAATTTCTTTTTTTTTTTTCCTATTAATGTGTTAGGACTAGAGATCCGAGTTATAGAGTATAATTAGCTCGAA
Organism: Funneliformis caledonium; assembly: GCA_910591825.1. NCBI lineage: Eukaryota > Fungi > Glomeromycota > Glomeromycetes > Glomerales > Glomeraceae > Funneliformis > Funneliformis caledonium. Next base: position 16,326 of record CAJVPQ010000659.1, read on the forward strand.
TTGAAGTATCCACTCATCTTGATATCCCATTAGGTCTCAACTACCCTCATAGGACTAGAATTAGAATTCTTAAAAATTGAAAATGCAATTGTTGCTGTTATCATGGATATTATATGATATTAATCCTTGGCATTATGAGCAAGAGTACCTACAGTTCGTGACACAGTAACATGCTGTTGAGAGTTTAAGTTGCATTCAAGGAAACATATTTTATGTAACAATCTTGGTCGGAACCATTCAAGGTTCTCTTAAGGACATATTTAAGAGAATCGATATATGATTTTCTATGCCTATCTCTCCGTCTTCTTTTGAATGAAGAGACGGATAACAGTGGATCATTTATGGAAAGTTCTGAAAAAGATCTGGCAAATTACATTGATTCTAACAACAAAACTTTCCAACGCTGTATTAGTGATCTTGGTGGAGCTTTTGAAATTTTTATTCTATGATATGTTATAAAAGTTATAAACAATCTAGACAGACATCCAGTGAATAATATGATACGTTAACGATTTATGGAAAAAATATCCGTTTAGAGATTTTGCATCCTTAACATTGTGAATGAGGATATTATGTTGACCAACCAACTAATGCAAATACACGAATCAAGAACAATTAGAAATATAGGAGAAGGAACTGTAGATAAAATACATAACAAAGACCATTTTTAGATGATAGTGATCTTTAGAAACATTCCGACTTTTTGATTATCTTGGAATTGATAAAACTATTACATAAATAAGCTTATCGTGTTGAAAAATTTTTTTTTGAATAAGAAATGCATTATTTATATAACAAGAAAGATGAAAATATTAATATAAAAATAGTTAAAAATAAAGAAAGTAAAAAAATATGTACAAGAAAATTGAATTTAGACTACATCTAATAAATCTTATCTTATCCGTGAGGTTAATTTCGTATATCGAGGTTTTGGCCGTTTCTATCGCTCAGGCGTGAAACTATTTCTTGAATGCAGCACCTATCGTATCTCTCCATTGTCTAAGTATTCATTAATAACCGGGCGACCTTTATTTATCTTGAATTGTTCCAATTACCTTCTCACCAATATATTTATATTTTTGATAAGAAAAACAATTGCTACAACTAACCATATATGGGAGTGTTTCTAGGAAAATCAGGTTCCGAGAAATTTTTGACTAAAATTAAGAGCTTAATACATTTTAATCTAATAACATCAAAAACTAAAATGCAATAAAAATCTCAATTTTGCTAAAAAAATTCCCGGAACCTGATTTTCCTAGCAATCAACCCATATAGCATTGAATCATGCAATAAAAATAGAAAATTGGAAAAAATTTTTAACTGCGCAGATAACTTCTGTGCGACATTGGGCGATGTTATAATAACGTCTAATCAAGTATTCGTTAAGTCACATGAGACCTGATCATGTAATTTTTTTTTTATAAATAAAATCTTTTTTCATTGTATATGTGAAAATATAATCAATTTCTCTCTTTTAAAAAAAATCTTTCGATTAGATTTTCAGAGATCAGTATTTACTTTCCTTTTTCAAATCCGTTTTTATTAAAATAACTATATAACAATGGGAAACGATGGAGGTTCAATTCCAAAACGTATTGAGCTTGTTAAAGAAAAACAAAAAGAAGTTAGACCAGATCAAAATGCATTGAAAATAGCTACTTGGTTTTTTTGTGCTCTATCCAAGGTATTTAAGTAATTTCTTTGTTTTCTTTAAGGTTTCGCTTGTTTTAAATAAAGATCGTCATTTTGTAATTAGATTAGATCTAACTTGTCTGTAACCCTTTTATAGAGGCCGTTACAAGATCCTGTCGTTGTGTGTGGATTAGGTAAATTATATAATAAAGATGCTGTTATAGAATATTTATTAAATAAAAATGCTTATGGTGATGGTGATACTATTTGTTCTCACATCTCAACCATGAAGGTATTTAAGATGTTTCTTTCTTTTTTTTTTTTGTGATTACGCTTGTGCATTGATAATTAAAAAAAAAAAAAAAACAACTCTATAATGTATAGGATGTAAAAACATTAAAATTGGCGGCAAATCCAGCTTTTAAAGATTCAAATGAAGCTAGTATAGCACATTTCGATCAAGGAATGGTATCTAGATTTATTTGCCCTATCACTATGAAAGAAATGAACGGAAAATTGAAATTCGTTTATTTGGAAACTTGCGGTTGTGTATTTTCCGAGCAAGGTTTAAAAGAAGTACCTAGTTCTACTTGTATACAGGTATACAAAAAATTTGATACTTTTAAAACAAATTTTTTTTTTTGATCAAGATATATTAATCTTTTACTTTTTGAATTGTAGTGCAATAAATCTTTTAAACAAGAAAATATTATTACTATAAATCCAAGTCCTGTTGAACAAGAGCAGTTAAGGGTCGCTTTAGTGGAGAAAAAAACAATAGAGAAAGAAAAGAAAGAAAAGAAGAAAAACAAGGCTTTGTTACGACAAGAATCCGCCGAAGATAATGTCATAGCTGAATCTTCATCATCTGCTTCACGTAACAAGAGAAAAAGAGAAGATAATGGCGAACAATCAATATCAAAGAAACCAGCAATCGAATTAGAAGTTGGTGTTACAGCTAGTAGTAGCAGCCCAAGTACTCATAGTGGAATTGGTGGTAATAGTGTTACAGCTGTTGTTAACCAAAAAGTTCAAGAACATTTGGTTAACGCCTCTTCTAAAAACAAACAGTCTAAAGCCATTCAGTCTATTTATTCGCAGAAAAAAGATAAGAATGTTACTGAAAGTTATTTAGTTAGAGGTACCTTTAATAGATATGCTGCGTAATTTGTCAAAAAAAAATATATAATAATAAAATGGTACACAGACTTCTTAAAATGGTAATTTTATTATTTAAATCACGTGACTCATTTGCAATGATAAATTCGCGTTTTCCTTAATTCATTTTATTGAGATTTATTCCTTTGTTTTATTTTAATGAGTCAACGTTAGTGTTGTAAGTAAATAATTACGCTTTACCAGTTTCATAAATAACAAATTATTTACACTTCAACAGTAAAAGTTATTAACGTTACGCGCTTTTAGCACAATGGAACAAAATCAGTATCAGTTCAAAAGTATCTTGAAAACGAGTCAAGAAGCAGAGACACCACCTCCCTTGTTCCGTTCAGGTCCGGATTCATCGGGCACTTCAAAAACATTTTCTTTCGTAGCACCGCATTATAAGGATTTTATCAATGATTTAACTCTTGGTGAAGGAGATTCTTTTTTTGGTATGATTCAAATCTTTCATTCTTATCTATGTATACAAAATTTCATGAATTATTGATTTAAATCGCACGTTTTATGATGTTTTCTAGGTTCTGCAAAAAGATTGACAAGTCCCACGATTGGAAGGCAAACACTTTATACACCGTCAAGGAAACTTTCATTCACATCGATACTAGATGAGGTTTTGCCTAATAAATTAACAGGTCCATTCGATCCTAATGTTAATTCAAGGGAGGTTAAAATAAATATAATAGAAAAGCTCACTACAAAGAGTCCTTTGAGAGAACAAAAGAAAATAAATTTTCTTGAAAACAATCTTAATGTAAAATTTGGAGCCGATAAATCCATCAAAATCCGTGTAAACGCCCCGCCAGCTAAAAAAAAAGTAGCAAACAAAGCTATTAAGAATACTACTGCTACGGCTCAAACCAAGCAAGTCACAATTCCAAAAGAATTTAATTTTTCCAAACGTTTTGATAAACAACAAGTTAAGAATCATCCTACAAATCATTCTCAAAGGATTCAGGTATGAATCTTCTCATTTACTGGGACGAATTCATTAATGGTTAATAGAATACTCACCCCCATTGATCTATGCTTTTTAAGAAACGGCAACCTGTTAAAAAAACCGGCATAGGTCTGAGGGTTCCTCCAAAAAGATTTAAGACTTCTAAATGTCTTGATAAACCACATGCTAAAAGAAATAATCCTATGAATAAATCTCAAAGGGTTCAGGTATGAATAATTTCGCGACTTGCATGAATCAATTGTTTCATTATAATTCCCTAATCATTTATCTATTTTAAGAAACAGCAACCTGTAAAAAAATCCGGCACAGATTCAACGGTTACTATTCCAAAAGAATTTAATTTTTCTAAACGTTTGGATAAACCACGTAGACCAAATGTTAAAAATTATCCTACGCGTAAATCTCATGGGATTCAGGTATGAATGTGCTACTTGCTCGAATCAAGTTATTGAGATATTATTTAACCCTCTTATTTACGATTATTTAAGAAACGTCAACCCGTCAAAACGATTTTGACAATTCCCAAACCCTTCAGATTTCACGTGGGAAACCGAGTGGTCAATAAACATTCGCCAAAATCACCGTTTATTTCATTGGCGGAACGAGTGCAACAATTTATGGAGAAAACCCCGGACAGATTCAAATCAAAGCCTGTAACGATGAAGGTAAAAAGCGATGGCATAAAACTTGATAAGTGTCCGAATTTTTAAATTAACTAAAAAATTTTTTTCTGTTGTAGTCTATTTCGTATTATGATAAACCTCCTACGAAAGCAAAATCTCCTTTTTTACGCACTAAATTAAGGGCTAACAAGCAAACCTGAGTTTAACTTAATAATGTTAAACCGTTAAGCATGCAACAGGTCTGAAGGTCGATTGCCAACCTTTTTTTTTTATTATTATTGCAATACAAATGATCAATTAAATTAAAATCGAAGAATAGACATGACTTTTCTGGAAATAAAAAAAAAAAACTGAAATTTTAATAAAATCTGCGATGATTTTTAGTAAAATAGCAATTCCTTTATTTAAAGTATTTTCTATTTAATATAGAACAAAGCATCTATAATATTTTATTCCAGTCCAATAGAATAATAATTTCTTATGACCAACCTCTTTTTATTATTTTCTTCAATGATCACGGCTTAGATGCACGACTTACATAGCGTCGCCCGGAAAAAAGTGGTAGCCGAATTTATTTGCCGGATATTTAGTATTAGGGTTAATATAGGATTATGAATAGGATTAGAGTAGAATTAGGATTAGTTAAGGTGTTAGGAAATTTGTCCGTTCTTACCAAGTATTCTGGGACAGAGAAGTATATGTTACCCAACTAATACCATTTTTGATTATGTCTCGTTTTGTTTACTTTCTTCTTACTCTTATAGTTAAGTTTTGCTAGATTCCTAAGTTAAGTATATTTGTGATTAATATTTTTTATAGAGCGTTAGCAGGAGGAAAGATGATGACGTTGTAGTGATATGGTCGACTTGAGTCTGAAACTTTTTAACGAGTTAATCCTTTTCTTTTTTGTACAGTTTGAGCTTTCTTATTATGATAAAAGGCCGTGGCAACACAATATTTGTTATATGAATTCAAATATAAGTTAACAGTGTTTATAATCAAGTAATTTAATTATCAATTATGAATTTCATAATAAATTATTCTTTTTTATCATATTGTCATAGCAAAGTAATTTTAAAAGTAAAGACATCAAGTCTGTAATCATCTTCAAAAAGTGTATAAATTTAGTAAAGAACAGACATTTATATTAATTTCTCTTTAGAGAATCAGGCAAATTAAAAATCAGACATTCTCTAAAGAAGAAAGATCAGAAGAAAGAGAAGTAAATAAATGTTAAAAAAACAGCTTAGTATATTATGTGAGATTAACTTAGTGAAAAAGAGATAAAAAGCAATAAGTAGAATCTTAGTTAAAATTGTCTTTAATCCTGTTGTTAATTTATTTGTCTTTCTAGACTTCAAAAAGAATTGTGAACTTTTAATACTCCAAAAAAAATAATTTCTACTACATTGAATTCAGAGATAATTAGATTATCTAATAAAATCTAAAAGAAGTATTACAAATTATGTAAAAATGAAGAGATTGATTTTTTGGATTACTTCTCATTAGAATCTATTAAAGAAAAATCAAATTAGTACATTATGTTTAATACATCTGACAAATAAACTAGCTAATATAATGATAATACTCTGTATTTATCTTGCTAAAATTAAAACTTATGAATATCTAATATTGATATAATTGATTATGCAAAAAATTGATGTTAAGAACATTCTCAGATATTTAGATCCTAAAAAAAGATAAAGAGTAGATAAGGCAATTACTTATAATTATAACTTGATATATCAATATAATATATAATAATATTTGTTTATACCAATATTTTTTCTTTCCATTTTTACTATTAGTAAAAAAATCTTATTATATCAATATCTTATATTATTTTATGATATAATATTTACTAATATTATCTTTAGTTTTATATATAGTAACATATTAAAAAATCTGATTTATATATTGATATATCAATATATTAACTATTTAAGGTTAGATCAATTATCTGATTTTTATTTTTTCTTTATTCTCTTTTAATAATGTTAGATAAAAAAAAATAGTTTAATAACCATTTTAATCAAGAAAATGAATTACTTTAACAAAAATACAAAACATCAAATTTGTTTGAACTTTTAAAAAATCTATAACTAACTTGCTATTCAAAATAATATTAATAAAGTTGTAAGCGAAACCAAAATCTTAAGGTCAAAATGTTTTGGCTTTCAAAAATGAAAATCTGAAACTTTCTGATAATCTGAAACTAAAACAAAATTGGTGAAACTGGACAAAACTAAACAATACTAGCAAAATCTTCCAAAACTAGTTAGCCAATCAAAATAAATGCTGATTTAAACCTTTAATACTACAAATCAATAAATTAATATAATAAAAACTAATTTCAAAATTTATTTATTAATACATTGAAGTTGCTATATTGATAAATTAGGCTAACTAATACACTATTTTAATTATAATATATAATTAGTATATAATTTATTATTTATTAATTCGATACATCTAAAAACAAAAATTTCACGTTTAAAAAAATAAAGCAGTTAAAATGAAATAAAACATATTTTATACTTTATATTAAAATGCTTCACAAAAATTATATATTGCATTTCAATGACCTTTTCTTGTTGAATATATGTTCCCCAAACTATTGATTTAAGTTTCTCACTAACTTTTCGTTTAAGTAATGAAGTATTATTTATTTTAGATTTAATGATGCAGTATTGCGATAAGGTTATTTAAATTTAAAAAGAACACGCACAATCAAGATACAGCATTCGAGAAGCAAAATTTTAAAAACTACTGCTATTCCCCATTGTTATATTCCAAATCTGTTTGAGTCGATACTTCCTTCTAGAAGTAATGAAGTATAATCCTGTTGAAGTAGTTAAATTAACCTCCATTTTGTAAGATACGAATGCATTAATATTTGTTTTACCTACAATATTATATATTTGATTTTCACGTAAATATTAAGTTTTGGAGAATTTCAAATAATTCAGATTAAATTTCAAACTCAATCAGACATTTCAGAAATTTTTTGCTGAGGCATAACTAATATTGCCTAGAATTTAGATTTAGATTAGACATAATAATCAAGTTTTGCCTGAACCTTTAATATTAAATAAAATACTATTTTAGATATTTTAAAAAATAAAGACATATAATTACTCATAGATGTAACCTTAAAAGAAGGTAAAAAATAAAGGAATAGGGTTGTATAATTTTTACAAATAGAAGAAGCTAAATATTATGAATTACAAATATACTAGTAGTATAATTTACCATTAATATTGATATTTTATATAAAAAGATAAAATTTTTCATTAAGCATTTGAAACTAATAACTTTTTAACTTTTAATGAATAGATTTCTAATTTTAAAAATACAATAATATATGAAAATATATTAAATTAAGAAATGCAACAAATGTTCTACTGAAAACTTTAGATGAGAAAAGACGAAAATTGTATGAAATTATTAAGAAATATAATTTAAACAATATTTTTAATATAATGAAACAGATAAATTCTTTATTTTGTAAAAAATTTAAACTTATACATATTAAATTTTCATTTATTTTTAGATTTATATTAGGATCTTAAACTATTAAAGATAATTAGTAAGAAGGTTACATTTAAAAAAAAATCTAAAAAAAGAATTAATATTCTTTTTATATGTAATATAACTGGATCAGAAAAATTAAAGTCACTTTTTATTCATATTTATTAAAATTCATGAGTATTAAAGATAAAACAAGAAGAATTGCCAATTGATTATTACTAGAATAGATGCAAATTTTTATATAGAATAAATATTGAATGTGCAAATATAATCACAAAATTGTAAAATTCTTTTATTAATTAATAATATTCCTATATATATTATCCCTTCAAGCGTTTTGCAGGCAAATTTGCCTGCAATTTTATTTAATAATTAA
>CAJVPQ010000660.1:0-24601 GCA_910591825.1 Funneliformis caledonium
TACTAATTATATTTATTTATTTTTTTATATTACTAATATTACTATCTTTTTTTAATATTTTATATATTACTAATATTACTAACTTTTTTTTTTAATATTTTATATATTATTAATATTACTAATTTTCTTTTTTAATATTTTATATATTACTAATGTTATTAACTTTATTTTTATATTTTTAAATATTATTACTAACATTGTTATTATTACTTCATTTATATATTATTAATCAATATTTTAAATATTACTTATTGTATTTCTTTTTTATATTTTGTATTATCATTATGTTAAATAGTATTTTTATTATTATAAAATATTTATATTTTATTATTGTCATTATATTTTATTTAATAAATAAACAAATTTAAATTAAAGTAATTTTAAATTATATATTAATAAATTATAAATTTGGTAATATTATGAGAAATTAATTATATAAAATTATATATATAAATTATGTATAAAATATACTGATAAACATATATAATATACGTAATTTGCATATATGAATTACATATACAATATACTTAATTTACATATTTTTATATATCTATAATTCTGTCTTTTTCCTTATCTTTTATACGTAATAATTACATATATATTATACGTTATTTATGAATATCAAAAACATATTATTTTTGTATATAATTCTGTATACAAATTTTTTATAGGGTTAGGTGATCATTTGGAGAAACATTGTTTTGAGACTCTATTATTTCTGAAGGAACTGTTGGTTTTAATATGTCAGTTTTATTAGAAACTTGAATATGAGTTAGTCTTATTAGAGGTTTATTAGCATTCATCTCATCAGCTAAATTTATCAAGAAATTTAAATAAAGCTATTGTAATCTATGTATAGTAGCCAAAAAAAGTATTTGCGATTTTGTAATTTTAGTAAAATTTTAATTTAAAATTCAATTTTTAGCATAAAAAGAATATTGTAATGTTACATTGTCGATAAATCCTTAAAAAAAATATTATAATGCTAAAATTATTAATAAACTTTGTAAATTGAATGCCACTTTAATAGAAATGTAAAATGGTTAAAACTAGAGAGCTTAAACTAGAAGAAAAAGGTGTATTGTTGCTTTGTTAAATAATAATTTTAAAAATGCTCAAATTGCAAGACAAATGAATATATCTGATAGCACAGTTCATTCATTTATTAAAAAATATAAAAAAATGAGAAATATTGAAAATTTATCATGCCCTAGGTGGTCTCTTATAGCTACACAATGACAAAAATGATTACTTATTCATAAAGTAATGAGAAATAAACATGCTTCTTTATGAAAACTAACAGCCAATGTTAGTTTGAATGTTTCAACAACAACAGCTAGTAATTATCTTTATAAAGCTGGTATTAAATCTCATGTAGTAGCTAAAAGCCATTTATTTCAGATGAAAATCAAAAGAAACAACTTATTTGGTATAAAGAACATATTAATTGGAATATATAAGAATGAAATAATATTATCTGGTCTGATGAGTCAAGTGTAGAAATTGGTGAAAGTTCTCAACGTGAATTAGTATGAAGAAAAGTTGGTGAACAGTATAATTTAAACTGTTTGGGAATTAACTCCGATAAAAAAACCACGTGCACATTTCATGTTTTAAATCATCAGCTTTATTGATTGCATTTAACTATTATGTAGATCAGTGCTGGGAAATTGGACAGTTTTGGGCACATTTTTCTGTCCAAAACCTTGTCCAAAATATTTAAAATCAAAAAATGTGTCCAAAATCCAACACTGATGTAGATGTCTATATAGCATTTTAATGTAATATTAAAACCGGTCAATCTATGCTGATACTATTACTACTATTACAATATCAGATTGAATGTTACTGTGTAATGTAAGTGCCCGAAGTACATAATATGGAGCATGCTGCATACATATATCCCATCACTTTTTCGGAGTTCGTAATTGTTCCAATTGCACTGTTCTTCAGAATCATTATCGATAATAATAATTGGATCGTTGTTATTCATTTTGAAAATATTTTTCGTGAAAAAACGCGTTAAGTTGTAAATAATGGTAGATATTAGAGCAACTAAATTGATAGCTCGCCCAGCATTATCTACAAGACACTACAAGCATTAATGGTTTGTGAAGCAAAAATAGGGAAATAGCAACAACAATAATGATGATGATGAAAACACATACTTTATAAATTAAAATTGCCTACATAGAAGGATCACCTCGCCAACATCAGTATCTTTGATTGGCAGTTCCTCTGATGCTCATTCATCTCGGAGAGGAATTTCTTCGCTCGGGGGAGATTTGGACTTGGATGAACACCTTCCTCTCGAAAATCTAAAATTCCCCACCAAGATAGATATAACAAAGTAAAAATAATTAAACATTAAGCAGCAAGCAAACGGATGAGTGGTAAAAATAGCTTACTTGGTATGAGCCGCAGCATCGTTACCGCGAACGGTTTCAGTAATGATACTAGCGACATCAACATACTCGTCAAACGACATATGGGTTGATTGCTAGGAAAATCAGGTTCCGGAGAATTTTTTAACATTTGATGTTATTAGATTCAAATGCATTAAGTTCTTAATTATAGTCAAATTTTTTCTCGGAACCTGAAATCCTCCCATATCAAAAGTAACCTTGGTCCTTTTGGAATTTGTGGTTTCGTCTTCTGTCATTGAAGTAACATTAAGAGTACGTTCCCCGTGAACATTTCCGATTGCTGTTTCCGAATCCTCAGCATTCGCCTCACACAACAAGTGCTGTTTAATGACTGTTTGTTGAAATTTAAGATTTTGGGAGAACGTTTCTTTTGTTGTGTTCAATATATGTTACGTCTAAAATGAACCTTTCAGTATACCAAGAATGGATGCGATTAAGTGTCAAGTCAACTAACGTTCAGTATTGATTTGATCCTTCAGATCGTTTAGTTTGCCCTTCTCGGATTACATCCAAATTATTGTTAGGTGTTGTCAAACAAAAAGGTCATTAAGATTTTCGAATATATCAGACAACTTACTTGTCGATGTGCTTTTTCCTCACTAAATATGCTTCCAATAATATAAAATTTGATTGGAAGCTTCCAATCCAAATGAATTTATTAAAGAATTATGCCTTCAACCCTTCCGAGTAATCGGAATTCTAAAAATTTTATAAGCGAGGGGTTTTCCACATCTCAGAAAGCTATATTCATAAAACAGGTTATACTATATTTCAATATTATGATAACAAAAGAAAGCGGGTACATTTTGTTTATCAGGATATTTTAAGGCAGTGTTGGGCAATTGGACACTTTTTCTTATGTCCAAAGCCTTGTCCAAAACTATTAAAATCTAAAAATATGTCCAAAACCATCACTCTTTTAAGGCGTTACGGCAATCGAGAAGCAATTAGTTAGACGAGAAGCTAAGTACAACGTGAAGCGCGAAAAAAAAAAGAAATATAAATATCGCGTATTCTGATCTCACGTGATGACATTGTAGATAGATTTACCCCAGTATAGCATGGACTGGGGTGTGCGATATCAGTTGAAAATAGGTTACGCAAACAACTGTATTAATTATTAATTCATACGATTTAATTAAAAATATTTATAACGATAATATAAGTTATTAATTTAATAATTTCTTTGCTAAAATGATTTGAAATTTAATATATTATTATGAAATTAATTTCTAGATACATTTGATATTAACCATTGCCTCGCTTTAACTAAATCCACATTCTCAACTTCTATTGCTTTAACGCAAAATTCAATAGAAAATTCTCCTTCGGTACCTTGACCATCCTTTCCTTTTATAGAAAATTTGCCAAGTAAACGTTTTTCATGGTAATTTCATCCACACAAATGTAAAAGAAAAGAATGAACTGCAAAACACTGTGTATTAATAAATTAGTTTTTTGAAATAATTTCGCATTTTTCTTTATGAAATAAAATGTTTAACGATCATTTTCTATAAAGAATATTTTTAATATTCGTGTCCATGTTTTGATTCTGATTGATTGGACAGATTATTTTGTAATTTTCTACACGCAAGAAAATTAAGTTGGATGAATTCAAATAATAATTAGTTGAACGAGTAACTAAGTTTGGCGTAAATCCAAATAATAACAGATAATCAAAACTTATATTGTTATATAAATAAGAAGTTTCGAAATGTATACAAGATAAATTGCATAAAAATAATGATAATTAGCTTTATGACCATACCAATTTTATATAGTTTATGCACCCCGTGAAATAATTTTAAGTAACGGTTATTATATTCTTGTAAAATAAAAAGTTTATTAGTTGAATAGGATAATCAATTTTAAAAAAAATGCTATATTTAAAAGAAACATTTTTCAATAAATTAATTACGAGATCACGTGACCGTAACCAAGATTGTTTGTTACAAAATATCAAAATATAGAACATTTAGAGGAAAATTAATTTATTTGTCCTGCTGTGAATTATAATTGTTTCAATGTAAAATGAATGCAAACAAAATCAAAACGAATGATGAATATTATTAATGCACTAATTTGAATTGCTAAATTAAATAAATATTTTTATTTTTTTATGGCTAGATAATGACAATTTCTGAGGAGGAGGAACCTAAGTGTTTGTTTTTTGTTGTAACTTTTTGACTGAAAGTATTTCGCAAGTTGAAAATTCGATAAATAAAATTGATACGTACGAAAGCCACGCGTACCATAATCCAATTACGATGACCAACCCAGCATAACTGTCTTTTTCTTTTTCATTTATAAAGATGTATCTTTAATCTTGCCTAATCAAAATCCACCTTTTACCTCATTTTATTCCATTTTAAACTAGATTCAGAACGTTTTGAAGAATGATCGGAGGTTCAGAAGGAAATAGATTATCATGGAGACAGAAATATATAATGTTCTCTTTAAAGTTAATTAGTGATGCACATGGCAATGCTGGTATTAAGCATCATCTCGTTTTGATTGGTTTGTCTTCTTTTTTATCATTTTTAGAAAAACTAAAATTAGAATGAAATTCACAAAAATCATTGGGTATCAACATATGCGCCATTACCTTGTTGTTTATTCGTGTTCATGGTAAAAAAAAAAAAAATTCATTCCAATGAAGAATTCGAAATAAAAAAGAAAATGAAATTTTTTTTTTGTTTCGTTCGACATGACATATCTGAATTTTCAACACACGTCATATTCTCGATTCTTTTAAAAAAAAACAATTTATCCGACATAATAATAACTTACATGTAACTTTTAACATAGCATATTCGGATAAAATAAATGTCGCATGATTGCAATATTGCAATATGATAATTGATATTTACCTAAAAGGGAAAAGTTTAATGTCTGACAATTCCTAAAAATAAATTACACAAATAAATTTCTTAATGGCTCAACTTTTCCAAAATATATCATTTCCTTCATTTTTTTCATTCTTTTTAACAAATTTTCTTTCTTCCTTTTGCATTTGTTCTTTATCCTTTACCAAAGTCATTCTTTATAATACTTATCACACACAAAGATGCTATCCTATCAGGCTCCAGTTCAGCAACAGTCAACTCAAATGATGCAAACGACGAGGTCAGGTCGACCCTTTGTCAAGGTATGATTTTCATGTATTGAAACAATAAAAATTACCTACACAATAAAATCTTAATAAGATAAAAAAAAAATTTCATTTATTTGTTAGGATATACATGATTTGTTTTCAACTTTAATAATCTCATTACCGATGGAAACGCATCGAAATTTGTTTAAAAGTTATGCAAACTCATTTACAACGGAAGAAACCATAGCGAATTTAGGATCATTAAAATTTACACAATCAAATCGTAATCAAGATCCGAATAATCCAACAAGGATCATTACCACCACCACCACCACCACATTTAGCATGGTAAAAGATATGGCAAAATCTATATGTCAAACATTTCAGGATGCAAGGTTATTTGAAAATTTAACTGATTCTAATAATAGAATATTTAGGGATAAAGGTGTTTATGGTCTTACCCCAAAAGGGACATACATATTAGAAAGATTTGTATCAAGAAATGGTATAACAGCCCCTCATTTGGCAAAAATCTTTTCTTCACAATCAATTCAAATCAGATTATTCGCCTTGGAAAGAGATCCCGAAACCGATTCCATTAATTTATCAAAACAAAATGTTGAATCGGTTTTTAGAAGGTTTGCCGGTCCAAGACCGAACTTTAAAATTCCAAATGAAATAGTTTCATCAAATGACCAAAACATCTTTTCGGTTGATCGTAATCTTGGTATTGAAGTTAAAGAACGTTATATTAATAATAAATGGTATCATTTTACATTTTCCGGAGCGAACGTTTGTGACTGGTTATGTGAGTTTACAACCTTAATCTCAAAAGAGGAGGCGATGAAAGTTGCGACCGAATTCATTCGTCTAGGTTTTTTAGAACCTATTAATAGTAAAGTGAATGATACAAAAAAAAGTACAAAAAGGCGAGATCGTTCATTATTTAAATATTCAAAATCCACGTATTACAACATCACGGAAGAAGGTCGACAACTCGCTTTATGGGATGAACATCTACCAGCAAAGAAAGATTCAGGAGTATATTTATCACCACAATTAAATGATGGTAAATCACAAAGAAGTTCATTAATTGAGAATAATCAAGTGATTAAAGAATCAAATACCAAAAAACTTCAACAAATTTTAGATGACTCAAATTTATGTTCACTATTTATGAACTTTTTAAAATCTACCTTATGTGAAGAAAATTTATTATTTTTATTAGACGTTCAAAAATTTAAAATTAGATATAATGCCGATGTTAACGAAGATGGAGAATGTAGAGATCCCAAAGAACAATTTTATTTAATTTCCGATGCTTTTAAAATTTATAATACTTATTTAGCTCCCGCTTCTCTTAATGAACTTAATATCGATTTCAATTTAAGACAATCGATGACTCGATATATGACTTCAATTGCCTCGGGACATAATGATAAGCGGCCGAAATCTACTGCTTCGGATCAACCACCTCAAAAAAATCCTATAACCAGTCATTTATATGATGAGATTCAACATGTTATTTTCAGTTTGGTGGCTACCGATTCTATTCCTAAATTTATTAGAACTAAAGAATTTTTAGCCTATACCCAATGAGAAATGAGATATTGTATAAATTTATAAATTTTATTATTTTTATTACCTTACATTTATATATTAAATATAAACTAAATTTTATTAAAGTTGAAAAAAAAAAAAACCTAAAAATTTTTGATATGCGGACGATCTACTTAATTTTAACCGATCAAAATTATTTAGGAAAGGATTCCCTAACAGGAGATTGATAATGCATATACGACTAAAAAATTTTTAATTCAATTAGAAATCTTGTATTAAAAAAAAAAAAAATAAAATAAATAAAATCTTCTTAACCTAAATACTCTTGTCTTCAAAGACGTTATTTTTAATTAAAAATCTTTCGTTGGCGTGTGCATAAATCGCATAGAACGTTACATATTTCACGTATTTATCACGTGACTTGGTTGTTTCTTCGGGATTTGAAAATAATATCACCGTCTTAAACTCATCATTAATTTGAAAACCCAGGGGAGTGCAAAACGTACGAATAAACAAAATTTTTTTCATAAATAAGATTGAAAGAAAACTCGTTTATTCCCCCCCCCCCCAAAAAAATTATTATACGTTATAATAACGTTAAAGTATCAAGCAAATTCAAAATCATTATATTTCGTATTTTCAAGGTCAAATATTTGAAATGTTTTTTGAATTTCAAGCGGAATCCCTAAAAATAGATAAAATTTGTGATCGACCGTTAAATTCTATTTCTATCCCAAAATTGTTTTGAATAATTTATTCAACTTTTAAGATATAGAAATGAAAAAAGGTAAGAAAGTAAAAGAACCAATACGTAAAAGTATTAGTCCTATTGAAAATGACGAGGTCTCTTCTGTCGAGGAAGAAGAAAATGAAAGTTTGCAGGAGGATACAGAAGAGGAAACAGAGGAGGATACAGAAGAGGAAACAGAGGATACAGGAGAGGATACAGAAGTAACAAGTTCAGAAGAAGAAGAAATAAATACAAAAGATCAGAAAAAACGAAGAAATAAACATGCGTATGTAAAAAAAAAATAAAAAAATAAAAAAATTAATCGAAACACTTCCATTAAAATTTGATGTTTTTACAATTATTTAGGCCAATGGAAGTAACTTCAAAAAGACCTGTTAGTAGGTTTAGACAAATAGTGGAGGTTTCTAAATCTGTAAATAATTATATAATCTTTTCAAAAAACTTTCCAAACGATCCATTTATTTATAAAATTATTTATTCATGAAACGATTAGGTCAAACTTAGAAGAGATCCTAGATTTGATAGTTTATCAGGAAAGTTTAATGAAGATTTATTTGAAAAATCATATTCATTTTTAGATGATTATAAAAAATCAGAAATTGAACTCGTAACCAATCAAATGAAAAAAGAAAGTGATATCAAGGAGAAATCTAAATTACAACTATTATTAAATAAATTAGTAGGTTACAATTTCCTAATTGTTATAAAATGTTTTTATTAAGACTCTTAATTTCATTTTTTCTTTTTTATTAGAAATCAAAAATTTCTCACGAACATAATCTTAAACGTAAAAAAGAGTTAAAACGTGAAAGAAAAAAGAAAGAATCGGAACTTGTTGCCCAAGGGAAGAATCCATATTATTATAAGAAATGTAAGCATTGTTTATGTTTTAATCTCAACTAATATATATTTACATTTTTTTTAATAAAACGTTTTCTTTACAAACATATTTTTATTAGCTGATGAGAAAAATCTTGAACTTCTTGATAAGTTTGATAATTTACAAAAGTCGGATCCTAAAGTATTAGAAAAAGTAATAGAAAAACGTAGGAAAAAGAATGCTTCAAAAGAACATAAACGTGTACCATTCAAAAGGAGAAAGGTTACTTAGGAAAATTATATTTGGAAAATACTAACTGGATCATTTTTTGGTATTATTATATTAATTATATTACATTTCACACAAATTTTTCGTATATTCAATTAATATATATATATATACTTGAATATTTTACAGTTAACATATAAATATTTTTATTGAATCTATTGTACTCTATGAATTTAACAAATAAACCTACTTACTATAAGAAAGTAATACAAAAAAAAGAAAAGAAAAGAAAATGACTTCTTTTCGAATGTCCAAAAATAATTACAATAAAACATAATTACGATAAAATACGAACAGAATTTCTTTCATTATCTAAATATATCTCGGGCTTTCGATCATTAGATTTTTCTTTAATCTCCAAAAAATTCACACCAATAAATCCACTAATCACCATAATAACTCCAAAACAATACCCTGTGCTCATGAAAAGTCCTTTGAAAAATATATCACCAAGCAATGCCAAAGGTATCGTCAAACTCAACCCAAGCGTAACAATTAGCGGTGACGTCATCAAAACGGCAATAAGCCAGAGATAGTCAGATAAGAAAGTACCTATCAATGCATTTATTGCAACCATTATCCATATGGTATTATTTGGTGGAAGTTGAAAGTGCTCTAACCCAGTAAAATGCAACAACCAAAATAATGGCCATAGCAAAATCACATTGAAAATCCCAACAAATCCAAAGAACAAAGGCATATTAACACGAGATTCGTTTTGAATACGTAATTTCAATAAAATAGTGTAACATCCATAAAAGAAAGCTCCAATTAGAGCAAGAATGTCACCAAACAATGAATTAGTAGAAGTATGTAGACTATCATTAGGTTTATCGAATGTATCTTCATTTGAGATCAAGTAAACACCAACGAAGCTTAAATGAAAAAAAACAAAAAGTTAAAAATAAAAAAAATGAAAATATTTAAAAAAGAATTTAACTAGATTAATTACATAAAGGTTTTACCTTATTACAACTGCTACAAATTTAAGGAATGTAAACTTTTCAACTCTAACCAAAGATCCAATAACTAAAGTGAAAAAACCTATGGAAGAAAGTTGAAATATTAAAGGGATTTATAAATAAATCTAACCATTAAATATTTTAATAACAAATACAAACCTGAAGTTGAAGATAAAATTGTGCTACTTGCGACAGATGTATACGCAAGGGATGCATTGGTACTCCAATTGGCTAAGTGTGATATAAGAAATTAGAATCCACCCAAAGTAACTTATTTTCTAAAAAAAAAAGAAATTTGAAATACCTGCAAACCATAACATACAAAAGGTAAATCCTAACTTGGCAATCTATAAATAACAAAAACCTTGAATATCCATGAGTAAATAATTGTAAAATCAAAAATATTAGTTTATCAAACCTGTCGAGTTGACAGATTTTCATCATCGCGCATGGACGAAAGTACATCATGAGGGTCGATATGAGGATGATTATCTGATGTTTCATGATGTGATCGGATAAAAGAAGAATTATTGTCATTAATTAACCCTAATTCAAGAGATGATGAGTACATAGAGTGATCCTCGGGTTGTAATGTAATATTTTCTTGGAAATCCTATTTATCAAAACGACGAAGAGTAAATAAATAAAGGAATATGTCAAACATCAAAGAGGGTTAAAAGTAACTTACATTCATACCATCATTTGAATTCGATGAAGCTTCACTTGTTGAATCAAATGAAGAACGTGATAGAGCATCATACAACGCGTTGTTAAATTCAATTATTCTATTATAAGAATCAATACGTAATATTAATAACTATTTATTAATTCAAAAAATTCAAAAAAAGAGTCAATACCTTTGTTTATCTATAGGACGCTTCTTATTACAAAGAAAGTATAATAAATATAATGAAAAGGAAGCTGTATTTACATATGTAATGGCGAATGGTTTATTATAATCTTGTTCTCCAAACATATTCTGAAATTAAGTTAATATGAATACAGTTTAATTAAAATTATATATATAAATATATATTTCAATTTTTAAAGGTTTCCAAACGAAACTTACGTTCATTAAAAACGAAGAACCGACCCAAATCAGTACCACACAAAGTAATACTATGATGCCGACAGTATAACGTTGTCGTTCTGTAAAAACCATGTTTGATGTTATTTGGTTATAAAAACCTCAACGACAGAAACGGGTGACGGAACCACAATACTATGGTGGCTTTGAAAAATTAATAGCCAATCAAATGTTCACCATGAGAATTTATAATATAATTACTATTTTTAGTATAAATACATGTGATGACTTTTTTGGCATTGTTTCATCCTGAACGTTATATTAAACAAACATGTCTTCTCTCACTCGAACTTTTAAGAATTTTCTCAAAATAGGCCCTAGAGATTACTTGAGACACATGTTGTATATTGGTGATACTAGAGCTGGAACTCTTGTCGGAATAGATCAATTTGGAAACAAATATTATGAAAATTTAGAGGAGATTTTTGGTACTTTTTTTTTTTTTTTTTACATCTTAGGATGATCGCGTGTTAGAGAGCGATCGTGTAAATTCGGCTTACTTTAGTTTGTTGAGCGAGGGTTAGGCCAGTAAATTCTTACCAATAATTTTATTTATAATAATCTCATTGTGCTCATTTTTAAATTTCTTTAATTTCAATTAACTAAGGTCGAGATCGATGGGTAGATTATGCCAAACACTATGGTGATGCTAGTCAAATTCCTCCTGAATGGTAGATATTTGAATCGTCTTTAGTTTATAACGATATTCGAGTTATCCTGTTTCCTAATATTAAATCTATTGAATAGGCATAGCTGGATTCATAAGATTACAGAGGATCCTCCTACTATCGATCCTCCACCACGTCCAAAGTACCTCTCCCCTTTTAACGAGAATTTTACAGGAACCCGTAAGGCTTTTAAGACCTATAGTACAACAGGTCCTAAAATCCTCTCTTGGGAACCAAAAGTTCATCAAAGGATAGATTAAACCTTTTGAGTAAAATCAAGATTTGACTTTTAATAATTAGTTATATTTATTTGGTCCTTTTCTTATTCGAAAAGAATCGTGAGATCTTTTGATTTATCTTTTTTTTTTGAATATTGATCGATTTATGTTTTACAAAAAAAAAAAATATAATCAACAAAATCAAAAAAAAATCTTTACATCTAGTAAATAATCAGCATCTATGGTGGAGATAACGAAATCCATTAAATTAATAATCTAATAATAAACCTTACTTAATAAAGATGAGATGCAAATCCGACTACATATTTTAAAAAAAATTATGATGTTTAATTTAGCTATATGTTGTGACCAAATGATCATCTATTTCTGTGCAAGGGCGTGGAAAAAACATATGTTTTTTCTTTTACAATATGATTTCGTCTGTATTCTGATGTCATTGACCCCTTCAAGGAAAAGGGCGAAAATTCCTCGCCCAGTTTCACAAGTAATTCAGCCGTACCCCTAACATAGATCAATCAGTTAACCCTCTCCCCCTCCTATATTTATCCATTTATCCCTGTCTATCTTTTTTTCTTTTAAGTTCCGATTTCTGCGTGTTCTGTATGTACTTACATATAACGTGGATACTGTAAAAACTTTAACAAAGAATAAATAAATATTTATCAATTTTATTACCTCACATTTTGTCCGTATTTTTTTTTTTTTGCCTGTTCCGAGCACTTAATTGAAGAAACTCAACCAATAATTACAAATGGCTTCTCGTAAGAAAGTTCTTTTGAAAGTAAGTTTCTTGTCACAACGATCTACTTTAGTGACAATCCCCGTTTTTATTGTCTATTTATTACTGATTATTAATTTTTTTTTGCTTTTTAAATTTTTTTTTTTTAAAGGTTATTATCTTAGGTGATAGCGGGTACGTCGGTTAAGCAACTAAACTGATTAAAAGAGGTTGAAATAACAAATTGTTATTTCATGTTTAATAAACGTCTAAATTTATATAAACTAGTATTTTACATTGAAAATAAGATCTGAACTGGACGTCAGACCATTAAATAAAAGGCTTCTCAGTATTAATATATAATGTTCTTTTATTTATAGTGTTGGAAAGACATCATTAATGAATCAATATGTCAATAAAAAATTCAGCAACCAATATAAAGCTACTATCGGCGCTGATTTCTTAACTAAAGAAGTAATGGTTGACGACCGTCTTGTAACGATGCAGGTTCGGATATGATTATCTTTTATTTATTTAATAGCCTATAAAAGTGTTGGATTAATAACTTACAATCTTTTATTTTATATAGATTTGGGATACCGCTGGACAAGAACGTTTTCAATCCCTGGGAGTTGCCTTTTACCGTGGAGCTGATTGTTGCGTTCTTGTGTATGATGTTAATAATTCCAAGAGTTTTGAAACGTTGGATAGTTGGAGAGATGAATTCTTAATCCAAGCTTCTCCACGAGATCCTGAAAATTTTCCATTTGTTGTCTTGGGTAACAAAATCGATATGGAAGAATCAAAGAGAGTGGTATTTTTCTGCTAGAATTTATTTGTATGATTAACTTACTTGACAGCCATTATATTGTGATTCTTTAGATTTAATAACGGTCTTTTATGAATCATTAGGTGTCTCAAAAACGGGCCATGACTTGGTGTCAATCCAAAGGCAACATTCCTTATTTTGAAACAAGTGCTAAAGAAGCAATCAACGTTGAAAATGCATTCCAAACTATTGCGAAAAATGCTTTACAACAGGAGGCTGATCCAGATTTGTATGCATTATAAGGATTATATACTTTGTAAATTTCAAATTTTCTTATCTAATCTTTTTTTTTTTTCACCGCAAAGCAGCTATAATGAATTCCCAGAGGCAATTAAGATTGATAATGATAATTCCAAATACGATGCTTGTGCGTGTTAAAATGCTATGATAAAATGTAGGATGGAATTCTTTGTAGCCTTTAGCTAAAGGAATAGGAAGGCGTTTATGCTTCATTATCCTTGGGCAATTTAAATTAAGTGATTGGGAGGGCTCCAAAGGGTTGTTTTAAATTAAAAACTGCAAAAAATTCCATGCTTTTATTTTTTTCATTGAACTATTATATATATATATATACCATCAAATTTTTAAAATAGTTTGCTACGAGTATAATCAAACAAATCTTTTTGCTTTATTTTATTATTTGTATTATTGCTTGTTACTTCTCACCTTTTATTAATGATTTTTATATTATTTACTGGACGTTCATTGCGGGAGAGTCAACATTATACATTCACACACATTTTATCTTGTACAATTCTTATTTTTTTTTTTTATTTTTTTTTTTTTTTTTAAAAAAAAAACTATATAACTTTTGATGTTTATTTGGTTTTGGTCGTGGGCGAATAAAAATTTTCAATTATATTCAATCCGTATGGGAATTATATTTGATTTTGTTTAATTGTTATTATTTAGTTTATTTTATATATCGTGCTAGGTAATTCATTTACGAGTGAGATTATTTAATATCATTAATAATGTAAAAAAAAACTGCTAAAAATCGTAAGTTACACGACATACCGATCATGTGATCACAAAAATTATTAAAACGGGAATCATTTCATTATCGCAATTTCATTTTTAATAAAACATGTCAACTTTTTCACCTGCAGGAACATCAACTAACAGCAACATTCCCGCTGGGAACTGGCAAGGCGATCTACTTGTCAAATTGTTAGTGAGAGATAGACGAGAAAAAGCATTTACTGATTTTGTTGAGTCTTGTAAGTTCTTTAAGTAGAAAACGTCACTGCGTAGTGAATGAAAGAAATATGTTACAGTTGTGCTTAGATAAGTTCACGTAAAGAAAGAATAAAATGGATCGATTTTTTTTTTCGTGTTAACTTGATCCCAGTGAAGTTATTAGCCAAAAATACAAGTAATCCTAGTCAAATTTGCATTAATTGCATCCATTGCATCCATTGTTGCATATTTCTCATATCTGAATTCCAACTTCCATTTATAATAGAATGATAAAATTTGATAGATGTAACTTTAATGAATTAAATTATTATCAATTTCGAATATCTAGACAATTCTCTCGTTCAGAAACTAGGGAAATTCGCGGACAGGAATGCTGAATTGGAACAATCAGAAAAGTCTGCAACAGAAAAGCATTCAAATTTATCACGAGAGGTAGAGATCTTAAGAGAACAAGGGTATTTGATCTTTCCTTTTTGTTTATTTCTTTCCATCATTTTTATATATAAATTACTTATATGAACATATATTCTTGATTCATTTATCTTTGGTAGGAGTCCATTAAATCAAAAGAAAACTGCAGAGTTGGAACAGCAAATACAAGCTCTCAAAGAAGAACGTACAGAATTGTATAAAACGCAAGGAAAGAATGCTCAACGTTTATTAGATTTAAATGATAGTTTACGAGTACATGAGGAAACGGAAAAGAGGAATCAAGAGGAGTATGTTAAATTTTTTCACCCTTAATGTTTTAAACTATTATTAAGTTGAACACTTTATTCTCAGAGTTCAAAGATTGACAGATTCAAATCAAGCGTTAACTGCCAAGGTGGATCTTCAAGTTCAAGTTCTTCGTGAAAAAGATATTACAATACAGGTAAACTTTGATGATAATTTATACATTATTCAAAACAGGTTAATGATTCTTTAAATTTTAAATAAAATCAGTTGTTGCAAGATGAGTTAGCAACATTGCAATTAGAAATAGGGAAAATTGACGAGCGTATGAGAGACTTAGAAAGAGAAAATGGTCAACTTTTACAACGTTGGTTGAGAAAGATGAACGAAGAAGCCGAGAAAATGAATGAGGCAAATCAATTTTATGAGAGGTTTGTCAAGAAAATATATAAAATTTTAGCTTTATAATACGACGATACTAATTATATTTATTTATCTAGTGCTTTGGAGGTTCATGCTAAAGCTTTAGAATTTCAAAGCGGGGTGGTCATTGTTGACAAAGAATTTACTCCGATGAATAATGTACCAAAATCCATCACATTTCCGGAAGCTGGCACTGGTGCTATAAGGTGGTATAAATATCTTATCTCAATTTACCTTGTCATATTGTCAATGATTTTCACCTGCGTAAATTTTAAACTTGGGAGCAACCTCGGTTTTTATTTTAAATAAGCTGTTGAAATATAACGAGTTGGATTCTTTGAAAGTTCTTATTTGATCACAACATTTTATATAATTTAATTCATAATTTTCTATACTTTAATAAATTATTTCTGTTGCAAAGAAATCTTAGTTTAAATCCAAGTTAAATTATACTCTGGTGAAAATCGAGACGCGACAGTTTGTATTATACAAAGAACAATTTTGTTAACCTACAATATTTCTTTTAATAGAACACGAGGAAAAAACTATGGTCCCGTGATAATACCGACAACTTTAACGAAAAAATTTGTAAATATTTATTTCTTGTTGTGTTTTATGCAATTCAAATATAAACGAAGTTTCTTTTATTTCATTAGACACCACATGATGGCGAGATACATTCAATTGTATCATCTTATGATGGAACTATGTATGCCACGGGCAGTGCTGACAAAACTATTAAAATTTTTGATTCTACAACAGGTATTGATATCAACTTTGTGATTTGACTCGTTGTTATCGAGTACGTATTGATGTTTATTATGTTTAGGTCAGGTGAAACAGACGCTATCGGGGTCGATACAATCCGTCATGCATGTATCTTTCAATAATACAAACGAAATGGTCGCTGGCGCTTCAAATGACAATGCTGCAAGATTATGGCACTTAAAAACTGGTCGGATAAGGGTTAGTAAACTTCATTTATTTATATTTATATCGCTTTTCATGTAAAAATCCCATCCCTGTAAGAAATACTTTTTGCTAAATTCGGATTAACATTTTCAGCTCACTTTAACTGGTCATGTCGGAAAAGTTTATTCTGCTAGATTCAATGGAGATTCTACTAAAGTGGTAAGACGTGTTGTGCACTTATGCTGCGATTTAATGTTCGTTTATTCTCACTGTGCTTTTGATATTAAAAGATCACAGGCAGCCACGATCGTACAGTTAAAGTGTGGGATTTACAGAAAGGATATTGTATGTGAATTATTCATTTCTTTCGAATTATAATATCTGTATATTTACTTTTTGCATCTTTATTAGGCATTCGAACGATCTTTTCATTTTCCAGTTGCAACGATGTAGTTCCTTTAGATGATTACGGGTACGTTTTAAGTTTTATATATTATTGGAAACAGAAAATTAATTATTCTCTATATTTTAGTACGACACTTGTGAGTGGCCACTTGGATAATAATTTACGTTTCTGGGATGTACGATCCGGAAAAGATATCAAGGAATTGACTGGCATTCATTTGGGACAAATTACTTCTGTTTCTGTTTCTCCAGGTAATTCGTTATTTTTAAAAAGTTGTACACTATTATTCGAATAATTATTAAATTCTAAATTTTTTTATTTAAAAGATGGTTCCAAAGTTTTAACTAATTCTCGAGATAACACACTCAAGATAGTTGATCTTAAAACTTACGAAGTTGAACAAACGTTACAGTACGTCTGACGTTATTTAATTCAATACATAATTTATTATATTATTTATTCACATTGTTCTATTTGCCCCTAAACGTTTAGCGCTGATGGATATAAAACTGGCGCCAATTGGGCTCGATCTTGCTTTAGGTAAAAATATATTTTTTATGTATCTATATATATATCATTTAAGCATTTTAATTAATACTTATTTTGATGCTTTTAACAGTCCTGATGGAAGATATGTGGCGGCAGGTTCATTAGGTGAATATATTATATAATCATCCTTTATAAGAATGAAAAAAAATGTTTTTTCCTTAACTCTGTATTATTCAAAATATAATTACCAATTAGACGGGACAATTTTCTACTGGAATACCCAGAAATCAAAGTTGGAGAAGACAACAAAAGAACATATGTATGTATTATATCATTTCTTTGATAACTTGTTTATACTGACTTATTTGTTTACATTAGTGCACCTATATGTGGTGTTTCTTGGAGTCCACAAGGTGGACAATTATTTAGTGCAGATAAGGATCGAACAGTATGTATGTGGGCAGGGTTAAGGTGATCCGGATAATTTTATAATATTACTTTGTAATTAAATAATTAATTAATTAATTGAGAGAAAAAAATTAGGATTTAAATATATGGTTCGTTTAGGAGGGAAAACAATTGACATATCATTACATTCAAATTAATTTACTAAACTTTCCCCCAAAAATATATATATATTTAATATATCAAAGAAAGGATGTAATGCATTAGGAAATTACCCTTTAATTCATGATTAGCAATAATAATTACTATTTTGATACTTTAACATGATTGAAGTGATTAATTATTTATTTTAATTTATCATTGCAAATAATGTATTATAGAAGATGATTCGAGAAAGGAGAGAAGTGTATGATAATTTGATTTTTCATTGTAATAGTAATAGAATCTTTATATGTATTTAACTACATATAAATTTTAATTAAGAAAAAGGGAATAAATAAATAAATAATGAATAAATAATATATATTTAAAAAAAGAAAAAAGAAAATCATCAATGTACTTAATGTAATATATTATTGTCATGCCTGTTCATCAACACTCTAAATTTATCTTTAAATTCACAATATTCTATGTAAGTTCCTTTAAGATGTCTTTGACCACTTTGAGGATCAAAAGATTTTCTCGCATGTAACACACGTCTATTAACGAATATAACCAAATCACCAGGTATTAAAGTCAATTCAAATTTCAAGGAAGGATCTTCAATAAATTTACAAAATTGTTGATAAGCTCTATAAAATTCGATTACATTAATTTCATTTTCATCATCATTGGAACCTAAAAAAAATTCAATAGGACCTTGAAAAGGAGGTGCATAATTGACGTTTAAGGTATCATTATCATCGTCAATTGCAATAGCAGGACGATTATAATGCATATGATGACCATTATTTGTGTAATGAAACGTTAAAGGAAATTTTTTTAAGAGATTAAAATAATTAGGATGGTAGAATTTTAATTTTTGGACCGCTTTAAATGAATCGGAGAATATACTTTGACCGCCCGTAACTGAATTTTTTAAGCAATGCAAGAATTGTAACCCTGGTGGTGATTCATAATATCTTTTTTTTTTTTGAAATTAAAATTAATATTACATATTCACATCGTTTTTTTTTTTTAATAAAGTAAAATAAAACCCGATGACTTACAATAAATCCATATGTAAATTTAAATTTAAACTAGTATAAGCGATATTATTGGCGGCTGGTATGGATTTTACATCAAAAAATTTACCATAAATGGTAGATCTGACGGTTCCGATCCTTTCTGCGACATTTAAAATTCCTTTGTCATCATCGTTCGTAGGAACATTTTTAATAAATACTAATCCATAATCCCATAATTGTCTCAAAGAATCGAGTAAAATTTTGTCTGAATTCATATAATCATTATAAGATATCCACAAATTTTGAGAATTAAGAATGGATTTAGAGTCCCATAATATTGGTTTTAAGTGATTATAATGTAATTTTAAAATATTTTGTTTTGTAGAATAAGAATGAAGGAATGAAATGGGATATATGCTCTTATGAGGTTGATGTGAATTATTGTTGTTAAAGTTGTCATTGGTTAAAGGTTGTAACTCCTTATCCCAGGTGATTTCTAGTTTATCTAAAGAGGTTTCGATCGAAATTGGTTTGATATCAAGAGGAACTTCTGAACTCGATAATAACTTTTGACGATTATCTGGATGAACGCAAAGGGGACATTGACAGTTATCTCGTAACCAAATATAATTATAATTTGATAAAGAATTTGAATTGGACCATTTGATTAAAAGTGAAGTTTGATTTTTTATAATATCTTTAATAAGTGACTTTGAAGTTGTGAAATATCTGAGTGAATTTTTTTGTAAGTATCTTTGTTGAAACGATGATAATTGATGAAAATTGAAATAGGTTAAAAAAGAAAAAGAATGTCTCATGTTTGATTATCTTTTATCAAATAAAAAATATTGCTTACTTTTTATAGGAAAATTTAATCTTTATCCGGCAAATTTTTCATGGAATCTGGTAAAAATCCGATAAAAAATTTTTTTTTCCGTGATCTTTGGCCGACACGTGTAACTAACATATAAATCATATGATTAAATAAAATTAATAAAATTGATCCACATTTTTTTTTTTTAAAAAAAAAAGAATGTCTTTATCAGGATCTATAAAATCCAAACTTTACATTTCACATTCTTCAATTACATTACCAAAGTCATGTCATGAAAATATAATTCTAGATCATCCATATAATAATCACTTAGAAATTTTTTTCCCCTCGATAATTAATTTTCCTGAACAAATTCCTAATTCACTTGATAGTGAATTCTTTTATTACAAAGTTGATTTACCTTTATCATGGTTTATTGATACAAACTTTATACAAAATTATGTTAAAGCTGGTAACTATTATGTTATACACAACAGTTAGTTATCCGATTTTCCTAAACGAAAAATGTTAATTTCGTAGGTCGTGTAGTTGCTTTAAGTTTGACCGAAGGGATTGACATTGCAAATGTAATTGCATTAGACTTTTCAGGTATAAAGAAATCTTTATTAAATCATTTTATTCTTTTTTTTCTTATTTTTTATAAAAAAAAAAATAAATTTAACACATTTGACAAACATCTTAGCGTATTTTAATTAGGAAACTTGATATTAAATTTGACAAAAGATACATACGAAGAACTTGGATTAGATGGCCATTCAACGAAATTCGGTCCAAATAAACAAAGATTTGGTAATTGATTATAAAAATATATACCATTTTTTTTTTTTTTTGCCTTAACTTGACGTCGTCTTTACGATTTTTTAGTTGTTCAAATTGATTTAAAAAGAAGATCGTTAATTCCAGGAAAAAAGGGATATGAGAGAATCAAATGGTGTTTTAATAATACGTTAACAAAAAGATTTACGTTTTTAATGTCTTTTGTGAAATCTACCGAAAAAAAGACGTGTGAAATAGATTTTCCATCATCGTTTAATGCAAAAAAACTTTTAGGAAAATTTGATTTTAATCCTATACACGAAGGTATTCTGATTCCTGATTTAAGTATAATTAAAAATATTTCAAATGAATCTCAATGGAGATTAGATGCTGTTGAAATTTACGATTGGATTGGAATGAATTCAATCCAGGCACAGAGGTATTATTATTATTGTTCAATCGAAATAAATTTCTTTTTTTTTTTTTGCATTTCATATTAATATCATTTATTCGATTTTGTTTTGTTTTAGAATTCAATCACACGATCAAGTGGATCCATATATCTCTGTTTATAAACCTCCTGAACCGTATTCGGATGGAAATGGATCATTCATAAAATGGTCGGGTTTCATTCCATCTTCGACCATCAAAGAATTATTTGATTCGGTTTTGTATGTATTTACATTTCCCAATTTTTTTTTTACACGTTACAGGTTCAACATATTTACAAACCAAATTTATTTTATTTTATTTTTTTTTTTTTAAAAAAAAAAAGAAAATTTCTACAAGAAAGTAAAGATGATAAGATTTCATGGGCTATTATTAATGTATGGGGATTTAAAGATTCACCAATTTCTTGGAATAAGCAAGAACACGGATATTTTATGAATGGTGAAAATAATTATAGTTTTATAATTTATAATGATGGGACTTATGTACTTTATCAAGCTCTTGGTACTTACGATACCTATTCTTAATTTTCGAACCTATTTTTTTTTTTTTTTTTTTATTGTCGAATGTTTGTTGTAAAATGGTTTTGAAATTTCTTTCGTGGTTGGGTTGAGATTGTATTTTTCTCGCGTGATGAACTCTTGACAAAAATTTGGTCGTCCTTGCGATCTATCAATAAAATCAAGGTATTTGAAAAATGCCAAAATTTAGAAATATTAAACAATTCCATCACTTTAATTATTTTTAAGTTTAAAAAATGAGAAAAAAAAATTTAACGAAAAAAGAACAAAGGTGAGTGTGGAAATACTACAATTTGAAAAAGAAAATCAGGTCTGTATATTAATCTAATAACAAGTCAAAAATTTTTAAATAACCAGGAAATTTTGGTAAAGTGAATGAACTTTGGCGCAAAACAAAAATTTCGGAAAAACTAAATTCTTTATACTTCTTGATCCGCCATGTCAATCTTTAATCATCAATTCACTCAAAAAATGGATCTAGATATAGACATACCATATTTTTTTTTTCTAGCCTTGTGGGAGAAATTGAAGCTAATGCTCAAAAAGTCAGAGTTGAAGCACAGCCAAAACAACAAATTAAATAAATTGTTAGCTAAAGCCAAGTGATTTCCTCGCATTAACGAAAGCACTAAATGAACCATATTTAGATCAATTATTGTCTTGGTTATTAATGACAGCAGAATCCAAATTATCGACACATGAAATAACATTCACAGCTAATGTAGAAAATAGTCAAGAAAGTCAAGTTCAACCGAATCAAACTTTCCCAATAGCTTTTTCACAAGGACAAGAATCAGCAACACGAACTCAAAGCGAATTTTTTCCATTGAACAGTGTGAAATCTAAAATAAGAAAGAGGGATGGTGCAATTGTTACCGAAGAGAATGAAAAGAATCAAGATAAAGGAACAATTAATGATAAACGACAAAAAGTCAGTACAATAATTGCCGGAAACTACAAGATGATAGCAGATACTAATGGAAATGGTAAATTAAATGTGATAATTTTTTTATTCCAAAAGATTTTTTGGTTTTTAATAATAATTATTATCGTTATTTCATCTGATATCAGATATCACGAGATATAGTATATTCGAAATAAATAACATCGAGAATAACCGAGAACTGGAGAAAATCTTGGCGTTAGTAGAATTTCATCAACTCAAAATCATAGTCGTGACGGTGAGATACTTCAAACGGTAATTCGGTTTGTGTAAAAGATCGGGCACTTGCGAGGATTGTGAAATCATTAAATCACGACGCAAGTTCATCACATGCAAGGAAATGAACAGACGAATCATATCAAAGCACGGATCGGAACTATTTACACAAAGTATGGATCAAATGAAGTATTTAATTTTATCGATCCGATTTTTCGAGACATATTCGAAAAATTACTGATAGCCGTCATCAACAATGAAGATGAAGCGAACGAAAACGAAAATTGGAGAAAACCTTTTCAGGACATTTCGAAATTTTAAAAATTAATGATAATACGATAGATTCTCACATCCAACATCGTTGTCAGTCTATCCCTTACACTCGCTGAAGGGTATTCGGCGATTATTCAACTAAATTAATGATGCAAGTATGAAAGCTTTTAACGCGCATCCAGAATATTATTGTATTTATCAAGATGATAGTAACATTCTTGTCGAAGTGTACATGGGAAGTAAAAAATTTGCCGAAGTTTACAGTAAGTTCTGGAAGACGGCATTATATGAAGCATTTTGGATGACATATGAAAAGCTTGGTTTAAATATTTACGATAATGATAAAACTAAGGTTTTGAGCAATACATATTTAGGTTTATGCAAATAATTCGTTCAATTTCGGTTGATGCACATTTTGATGCTTTTGATCAACCAATTATTTTTATTCTTCTGATGCACAAAATTGAATGAGGGTTTTTTTTGTTATTATTTGCATTTTATGATTGTAATAGTGTAAAAAAATGCGCTTGAATTTTTTTATCTACCATATTTTAGATCGCGAACTTTTGTGGATTCGATGATCAAAATGGCTAATCGGAGCATTATAATAAAAAAATTCTGTAATTATATTAATTGAAAATTAATTAATGCACTTTTAAAACAAAATATTTCTATAACTAAAACTAAATTTAATAAAAAAATGTTTT
Organism: Funneliformis caledonium; assembly: GCA_910591825.1. NCBI lineage: Eukaryota > Fungi > Glomeromycota > Glomeromycetes > Glomerales > Glomeraceae > Funneliformis > Funneliformis caledonium. The sequence continues at coordinate 23,820 of CAJVPQ010000660.1, forward strand.
ATTAGAAAGTTAAATAAAATTCAGCTTTATAAGTTATTAGTTGGAGAGATTATTTATAACAGATTTTAGTTATAATTAAACATTAATTCATTATATATTAAAAAAAATATTTTTTTTCCTAACATTTTAAATTGATTAAATATCTCTTGTTCTTGCTTAACAATACATTTTTTTTAGGCTTTGTCTAAGTAAGCTTGTTCATATCATAAATGCTGATCAACATTATTAATAATCGAACTGAAAAAAGTAATGCTGGATGTGGATAATTATAATACGGTAATGTTAAATGAACTTGGTAACATGATCTCAACCTAATTAGGAAAATTAAACATGAGGGAACGAGCATGAATGAGTGAAGTTGAGAAGGACCATTATTAACTTATTAGGTAATTATACAGTACGTCCTGTAACAATATAGTTGTAATCATTTACTAAGTATAAAAATCGAACTAAATCATTTTTCAGCTTTAAGGACGTCTTCAAGTTTTTCCAGAAATATTTTGGACACGCCTTTCCCCACACTTTTCCAAACTCTTATTTGCCGTAACTGAAGAGAAAATTTATATACCGTTCAACAATAGTGACCAGTAACTAGTATTTCTTAGGCGTCCCATGAGGTAACTTCTTTTCCCCTGGAACGGTCTTCGATATCGTTCTCATAACGTTAGGACCAGGCGTTTAGCTATTATTATAAGGGAAGTATCATTTTCTTTTCCCCTTTAATGACCCCTTCCCTTACTTAGATTAGTTTATTTTATTTTTCAAACTGTTTTTATTTAACA
>CAJVPQ010000661.1:0-24601 GCA_910591825.1 Funneliformis caledonium
AACAACGAGCGTTATTTTTATAAAACTTCTAACCATTCTACCAATCTTTTGCAGAAAAGATTTTTTTAGCAATAATAAATAAAATTATAATATAAATACAAATAAATTAGATTATATAATATTTAAATAATTTTATAAATTTTTAATATTTTATTTAGAAATTTTTATAAATGTAACCTTATTATACTTATTTATACAAACTTATACTTGTAACTTTATATAAAATTTACATTAAATAAAATTATATAACCTTGCAAAATATAATTCATGTAAAATCTATAAACTTACTATTTTATATAAATTCATATGTAAAAATTTATGTAAAATTTTGCTTAAAATTTTTCAATATTAAGAAAATAAATTATTAAAAAATTTATTTAAATTTTTATTTTTTTTACAAATATATTCTGAAAACATAAATTTATTGTATATATGTTATTTAAAATCTTGTACAATTTTTTATTTTAATAGGAAAGTTTATATAGTACTAGATTAGTTAGTTTATTTATTTATTTTATTATATTTTATATTATAAGAAGCTGTATATAATATATTTTATTTATATATATTACTGTATATACAGTAGTTTTATATAGTGATGTGTAAATAAGTGTGAAAATACAAGTTTTGAAATTCTTGTAACCTGATTCTTATCAGACACAAACCGATGAATGATTAAATATAGCTTGATTAAAATAAATCTCAATCTTTGTTTTTTCCTTTAATGAACCCTATTAAATTCTTGTGTGATTCGATATAATTAGTTACAAATTTCCTATGATTGTTAAAAATTACTTCAAATGGTTAGAAGTTTTATAAAAATAACGCTCGTTGTTGGAATAAAACATTTCAAGAAAAATCACTGCGTCTGAATTACCAAAAAATGATGAATACTTTATTTTATATACTTGACGATTATATAATGCAGATCAATCATTCCATACGTTTTTATTTCGGACTAGGTTCCTCCTTCTTACATAGCCAATATAACCTGTTTAGGGATGAATGGGTAAAATGAAACAAACACAAATTCACGAACTTGAAACTTTTCAATTTTGGTGTATCAGCCAATTTTTTTTCAATATTTTATATGCAAAAGGAGGTTTAAAAGTTGCGTAATAATCAATATTAATGAAATTAATATCACAAAATTATATGTCAAAGACCATATGAGTTGAAGTGAGAACAGAGTTATTTTCTTAACATAATAGTAAGATATTATATTATTAAAGTAATTGGGATGATTTTCTTTATACGTGAGAAGAAAAAACGAAAGAATTGCGCAGTGCCATGGTTTCACAAAAGATTTAAAATATTGAAATCACATGATCGTGTAGAAAAAATTTGATTTTTCAATGATAATCTTTTCTCATTTATCCATTTATAAAAGAAAAATAACTCACATGGAAAAAACTTGAAATTTTTGAAACAAAATGATAAGAAGTTCACACAACTCCTTTGAAACAATGAATAAAAAAAGTTTACATAAGATTTGAAACATTATAGTTTAATCAACATAACCAAAATGTTGACTGTATCCCGAATTCATAAAAGCCATTTGCGAAACGTAAAAATGGTTTAGGCGCCAATTGTTTTTGATCATCTGACGATTGTAGCAATTCTCAACAATCGCAGAACCAATTCCGACAGGGAATAAGCAACTTAACTTTAACCTGATTAACCAATTTAAAAGTTTTAAAAATCTTAGTCGCGTTGCTATATGTCACATCATGTCACATTGTCGGTAAATTTTTTCATTTGACGAATTCCTTCTTACCTTTTATATTTATTGAAAAAATATAATTGATAGTTAATTCAATTTGATTGGGTTTTAACACTTGCAATTAATAAAAAAAACCAATATAAATACGATCATTTTTCTTCAACTATATTCATATCATTTATCATCATTTATCAACAATGTTCGACAATTCACCTCTTTTACATGATCCTGAACCTTCTTCCAACATTCCAAGGTTGCAGGATCAAAACAAACCTTTGACAATCATCTACTCACCTCTTTGCGAAAATCCTGAAACATTATTAAGATCATTATTATCGCAGACACCACCACCTTATCAATTAACCGTTCCATTGGTCCAAAAAACGCGTTCATGATATATCGAATAGATCTTAGCGCGAGACTTAGACAAGTTGTCCCTGAGCTGACGGTCGGTGAAGTTTCCGGGCTTGCTAGTCAAGTTTGGAAACATCAATCTCAAAGTGTGTTACAATTCTTTGAGGTGATGTCCATGGTCGCTAAACAGCGACATAGGATTTTAACGACTTCTCCTACACCACCAACAACCACATCAAATTCTCAAACAAAACCACAAACATCATTAACATCAACACCACCAACTTTACCAACTCCATTAACAACACCATTAACACCATTTATACCATTTACACACCGACACCATTTATCCCATTTACACCACCAACACCATTTATACCATTTACACCACCAACACCATTTATACCATCACCAACTCCCATTTTAAATTCGTCAGAAGATAATTTAGATTGGATAAGATATAATTCACCCGAAGGATTTTAGGATTCTAAGAACTTGGGGTTATAGAAACATGATGAGGGAAAAACTTATAAAATAGAAATGTTTATCAAGAGTTGTCTGCGTACTTTCTAATTGTGGTAGTATGAGCATTTTAAAATTATTCAAAGCGAGGGTCAATTATATTTAAATATGATTTTTTTTTTTTTGTTTAAATAATATAATTTATCACCATTTTGTTATTATTAAAATAAAAAATCATTAAATTTTTGGATTATCGAAATTTGTTAATATCAACTCACTTTTTCACTTGATTTTGTATTCGACCTTAGATATTAATTATGCCTTACGCTTTAAGCTTGTATATTGTGCTTAATGCTTTATGCATGCTTATGCTTTTTCGCTTATGACTCTGTGTAAAATTTTTACACAAAAATTGATCTCCATCGCACGAGAGAAACAATCTCATTCCTTTCGGTATAGGTATTTACCGATTTTTTTTTCTTTAAATTTAAAGAAAATCTATTTCTTTTTCAAATACACACACAATAATACACTTTTAATTTAAAATTTATAGGATATTTTATAATAGGTAGTAAATCATTGTACAAAATTTTAGGTTATGTACACCTTATTGAAATTTTATTCTCTTAAAACAATTTAATTTTTCAAAAATCAAACCTTTCCATTCTATTTTTTCAAGACGAGTTGATTTCGAAAATTGATTTATCAATTAAATGTCTTTTAGATGGCTTGTTTATTAATTCTTATCAACCATTTTTCATTAGGATCGAAAATTAGAACCACAAATTTTAAATTTGAATCATTTGTGAAATTTCTGATAAAAAATATGGTTCCATTTGTGATTCCAGCCATACTTATGAATGAATTTCTTTTTTCTTTTTTCTTTTTGTAATAAAAGATGTTCCGCAGAAATTTTGTAGTTGGTCGGAATTTAATCGGATGCATCATTAAATTATTGCCAAACATGTTTCTGATTTATGCGTACAGCCACATTTGCCGTAAAGAAAAAAAAATAAAATCCGCCGCCTTAGGGTATCAAAATCTATTATTTACAAATTTAATTGGTTAATGGTTCATCTGCCCCTCTCGTTCATTTGTCTCTCGTGTATGATCTAGAAAAATTTATAAAACATGATCTCGGGGCCTACCACTCCATATCAATGATTCAAAAAATTAAAACAAACATCACAAGAACGATCATTCTTATCATACATACATCATATCATAGTTTCAGTGCAATCAAAATATTATATCGCTTACTTTTTTTTTTTTCCAACTTGTGACCTGTGATATTTTTTATTGGTCTTTATTTAATTTTTTTTTTTTTCACCCGATTCTAGAAAAATACATTAAATACATACAGTTCTGTGTATCCTCTTTCTCTTACTACCTGCGCAATGCAAGACATGCGCATCAACTCAATCGATAATTAAATTTCCTCCCTGCGTTTGCTTTTATTTAGGAAAAAAAGGTCGCGTTTGATCTAAATCAAAGTAGCATTTGATGAATTAGGTTGGAACTCACTTTCATTCGTGTCTATTGTTCGCTCTTGTTTCATGATTCGAAAAATTTACTTATATAATGAGGGTCAACGCGAAAAATTTCATAAAAACAAAAAAAATTAAAAAAAATAAAATAATAACAAATAATAAAGTGATAAAAATATAATACAAATCCAATTAACAAAAAATACAAAATAAAGTTTGAAATATAACAAGAAGCCTTCTTTTTTTTAAAAATATATATATATATATATATATATACTTAATCCAAGATGAAATACGCAAAGCGTGATAGTGGATTCGGAGAGAAATTATTCGAAGTGCCATTCCTCTTTTACACTGATTTACCCTCTACTAAAAGAAACAATACAAAAGATGAAAAGGCCTTCATTAAAGGGTTTACAGATCTCCGGCTAGAAGAAATCTTTCCTCCAAAGAATACCTCTCCAAAGAAATTGAACAAAGTTCATGACAGAACACTTCAAGAAACTCGGTCCGAATTTCAGTTTTACCTCGGTTTTGAAAGTGAACGTAAAGAAATACCATATCTCCAACTTGAAAAACATCATACTGAAATTGATGATCGTCCAATTGCTTCCGCCGCGTCAATTAGGATCTCAAGAAGTCTTCAGCTTATTAAGGAAGTTCGAAATAAATTGAATTCATTAAATGGGACAAAAATAAATCTCAAAAACTCGATACATATAGGGCAAACCATGAAGGGTGTTTTACACTCGAATTGATTACGAACATTTGTTACCAATTTTCCAACCTTCCATCCTTCCATTGAAATTTTGACATCCCTTTTTTCAATTTTTTTTTTTTTCATTCTTTGATTGAAACACTTTAATTTAATTATTTCCGTCCTCTGAAAAGCTTTTAAGCATGATGTCACAAGTTTATGTACTTTGTTTCATACTGTAGTTTTTTTAGTAAATTTTTTTTTTTTGTAAATGTAAATTCTGTAACGCTGATTGGTAAGATCGTGTCATTATTTGACTATTTTTTTTTTTTTTTTTTTTTTTTTTTTTAAAAAAAAGAAAAAAATCTAATTAATTCGGATATTTTATTCTTTCAATATTTCAATATAATTTTGTTAATAAGAAAGATGAAGAGTTGAAGCGCACGTTATCAGTGATTTAAATGAAAAAATTCACTTTTTTGAAAATCTGCGGGTAGCACGCAATTATGTTCCATTGATTCCTCTGATGATATATTATTCGAGAGAGAGAAAAAAACAATATTGGAATGGAACATATTTAGATGTTTTGTACGATGATGATATCGGTATTTTAAGAGACTTTTCATTTCCATAAGATTTCTTGTATAAATCAACATTAATTTTAGTGGTGATCTGCAAAATACATCGGGAATTATCCATTTCAGGAATGTGTTTTGGCACAACACTCGAAAAATATTTTCCTTCAAATTATACGTTACGTTTTAATTCATGATAATAACGAATTGACTCCTGACGACTTATCCCCATATATAGAGCAGTGTTGGAAAATTACCTTGAAATGACATCTTTTTTGTTATGAATTTCAAGTCAAAAATGACCTTTTCAATTTCAAATGAGAATAATGATGGCGAAGAAAAAAGTTCTTTACAACAGTCTTCTTCCTCCATACAAGTATGATTTCTTTAAGTTAGGTCAGTGGATTTATATCTACCCTTTGATTTTGTATATCAGGAACAATTAATTCTTTTGTAATGGCAAACAGATGGCAATGGTATTAGAGTAATCAAATAAGTTCACACGACTGTGTTACATGATGAACTTTCATTCAAAATGAGCAAATTAAAACAAAGAACGAAGTGGTAAAAGAATAACAAAGGGTATTTTATACGTCAACACTAGCAAGATGGTATCTCTACAAATTATTCAAACATCAATGAACGGGTTGTCTTGGAAAATCAAATTATCAAAAGATCATAAATCCCTTTCCTTTTATGGAATTCAACATGTGATCGTTCAAAACGTTCCTATGGACTTTTTTAGCCTTGACTAAAGCCCAATTTCCCAATCAAAACGCGCACAATCATCGATGAACGAAAAAAAAAAGATACCATTTGCAAGATGAATTGAACTTAACGAAAGGCCTCACAAATTATTTAATTAGTCCGAGATTATATATGTGATGTCATGGACGGATAAGTGCTATCGTTGTATGGAGGAATAAAACAATCGAGGTTTGGAATAACCGGAAAGTACTTGAACTGAAGAACCGAAAATAATTTCACCAAAATAGGGAAGGTAGTACATTTGCTCATGTTTCATATAAATTTTTTTACTTGTATTAATCGGACGAAGTCAGAACTCATTTTACTCATTTTAAAATGAGCCCACCCATAAACGTTATATTGTCACAGAGTAGATAAGAATACGATAATACGATAAGAAATTACAAATCAATCAATTAGATATAGCGAATCAGTAAAAAGGTGGAAATTCGCGCCCAATTTATCATTCTTTATTTATTATTTATGCAATAACTAAATGAGAAGTGATATGATGACAGTGAAACTGGATAGTACCAAATAACCGATCAAACTTGGGTTCTAAAATAAAACCGGGTTTAAAATTTCGAAATTCTTGAGGAAATCGAAGAGATTTTAAATTAACATTGAAATAAAGATGAATACTTAATAAAGCTCCCGGAGAGCAATCAATGATGTATGAATAGAAAATCGATCACCCTCATGATGAATTTTATTTAAATTAAAATATAATAGAATATCGTGATTTAATGCAGATTCAGTAAACCTTATTTTATTTTACACCTTCAATACTTTTAATTATATCTAAGCATCAAAAGCATTTTTTTTTTTTATTCTAGAATTATATAATATATAACATGAATAAAGATTTATTAATTTACCCTAAAACCATTTGGGTTCGATCGAATTTTTAATTTTCATTCATATACCTTTTTAGTTTTCGGTTTAGGTAACATAATTTTTCTTTTATTACATTATTTTAAAATAAAGTATGATTCGTAATTAGATCAATAATGAAAAGGACAAATTACTTTATTTCAAATATTGACAATCTCTCTCGTATCAATGATGATACAATAGGAAAAATGAAAATATGTATGTCATGGAAAGTATTTTTTGATTGATACTGTATATGTCATTCTTCAAAAAATCGAAAAATCATAAGCATATAAGTATTGTGCATTAACTTGTAATATTTTTTTTTTACGTAATTTCTAGAGGTTAATGAAAGCTACGGAATTCCAATGCATCAGCGCCCGGGTAATGTAATAACCTCATTTGGTTAATACACATCTCGTTGATTTTTAGAGTATGCCACATGAAATTAATCATTCAACTCATCTGTAATTAGTTAACGCATCGGGAATTAAATCTTGATTAGTAAACATTTGTCACCAAAGGATCTAACCATATTATTATCTAATGAAAAACATTGGATAAGCAATTCTCCGCCGAGTGGTGAATGGTATCAAGTTGATATGCATTCACAATTAACAATTTAGATTCATTTTCATGATTTTAAATAAACGCGACAACCTAATAGCCGAAAGTCGTTACCTAAATTAGTCATTTTATTTAATTGATCATGATCTTAAATTCTTTAGAATTTAGGATTTTATCTTTTATATATAATACCTAAATTTTTTTCGTCTCTCTTAATTTTATTCAAAAATCAAAAACATTTTTATTCGAGAATTTAAGATATGAATGAAACTCAAGGAGTTGACCCTACGTTCGTATTTGATAAAGCGATTCAAGTAGAATATAGAGGAAATGTGAATGGGATTAAATTATACAGCGGTTATTGTGATCAAGAATGGAGAGTTCGCCAAGTCATGCACGGAGGTACGGAACTTTTGTTAATGACGTAGAAATATTGAAGCCTCTTTTTCATTTCTATCCTTTTTTTTTTTTTTTTTTTTTTTTTTTGGAAACAGGATATTTGCTTTCCATGATTTTGAATGCGTTCACGCATCATTTTAGAAACGTTCATCCTCATCCGATTCAGATTTCGGCACAATTTTTGAAAAAAAGCATGGTGGGATCATGTGAAATTGAAATACATGATATCAAGGCAGGAAAAAATCAATCGGTTGCATATGCCATATTTAAACAGGTAGGGCATTCATCAAATATCATGCCTTTTTTTTTTGAAAAACGATGTGCAAAATCGATAACAAATGACCGACTTTTTTGATAGAAAAATGGTAACGTGATGGAGGAAAAGATTCATGCTACGGTCATGTTTGGTGACTTGAATAAAGAGGAAGGGATATCCCAACCTTACTTTGATGTAATGCCCTTGCCAAATATATCGTATTGCGAGTTGCTTAAACCTGATCCTACAATAGTGCGCATGCATGATCGTATTAAAGTGATGGTAGATACCCAAGACAAAAATTCAAAGAGGGCTGAAAGGAAGCACTGGATAAAATTCACCGACGAAAGACAATTGGACGTTATATCAATGGGGTAAGAAATAAGTTGACCAAATTCGTTTTTTTTTTTTTTTTTTTTTTTTTTACAGTACAACTTCTGATTACGGGTTAATAAAAAAAAATTTTCTTAAAAAAATGACAGGGCCTTTTGTGATTTTATTTTCCCGCCAACTACGAAATATCTCGAAAACAACTTAGGGGAAATTTATTGGTTTCCCACTTTAACATTTGAAATTCAATTTAAAAATTTGCCAAAGGGTCAATGGGTTGCCGGATCCTTTAGATCAAGATTCTTGAAAAATAGTAGACATGAAGTTGATGGAGAACTATGGGATGAAGATGGCAACTTACTTTGTATTACTAGACATATGTGCTTAATCGTTCCAATGAAAACAAATAAATTATGAATGGATAATTAGTCATTTTTGATTCATGTATACGCGATAGATTGTTGCGGATATGTGATCATAATTCTTAAATGTCGCTTACAAATTGTACAAAATGTTTTGGTTTATGATGTAATTTGATCGCATGCTGCGGGCAAAAAAAGTAGCTGTTGATCACTAATCATTTGTTTGGTACTTAAGACAAATTTGGTAAGGTTTTCAGCAAATTTACCCGAAATTTCTAATTATTAAACAATATGGTGTATAGAATTCTTATTCGTTTGAAATTTAAAATTTCCTTTTTTTTATTGTTACAATTAAAAAAATGTGACGAGCACGAATAAAAATCATTGGTGTCAATCGGAAAAATAGATAACCGGGTTTCGCATTTCCATTTTCGTTTGTTCGGTTAAATCGGGGAAGGGTAAATTACTTCATTCCCGCAGCGCTGCGGGTTTGCGCCATACTCATCATAACAAAATGAATATTAAATGAATGAATTTAAATTCAAATTTGGATTACTATATTATTATTGTAATGATAATATAATAATCATTGATTTTTGACGATTTTGACGTCAAAAAACTTTGTCTTATAGATTTTTGATTTTGAGTGCCAATTGAAAGGTTTCACCGGAGTATAACTTTCCCAACTAATTACAGTAATTTTTTCCCCTTTCCCTTTTCCTTAAATGGTAATTATTTCTAAACTATTGTTGTTTGGTTCTTTTGACCATTTTTTTTTTATGTGCTTATACTGTTATTTATGTGATCACTTTTATTGAAATGAATATCTTTAATATTCGTGTTTATAAAAAAAAAAAATGACAAGAAATCTTGATCTGAAAAAAAATATAAAAAGGATCTTGAATTTTCTGTCCAATGTTTCAAAAAAAAATAAAATCAACGACAAAAAGATCTTAAAAAAAAAAAAAAACTTCTACAATTTAAATTAAATACATCAAATACAAAAAAAAAAACTCAATCCTAATAAACCCGATGGATCAAATTAAAGTCGAAAATATTCAAGAAGCGGACGCTGAAATTGATTCCATTTCAAGTTCAGCTGAGACGGTTTCAAATTCGATTTCAAAGGTATTTAATTTTTAAATAAAATGTATATACACATAACATGTATATAAGTGTAAATGCTAACCTTTTCTCCTTCTTTTTAATAATCAAGAAAATATTCGAGGATAGCAATCTCACTTTGACACAGAACGAAGAACGAACGACACAGAGAACGGAATTAATAAAAAGTTCCGCGAATGGGTCAAGTTCTGTCAAAAATCCCGTTTATCTCGAATGGCATGGCGTAAATTATTCGATATCAAATCAAAACGAAAATAAAAAATTTTGGTCACACGGCTCGGAAAATGAAAAATCCGATATAGAAATCGGTAATAATTTTCAATCAATTATAGAGAACATTCACGGTTGTGCCAATCCAGGTTAGTACCCGATCTTAACGATCATCATAAATCTACAAAATACGATTCAATTAGGTAATGGTAAATAACGATCGACCTTACTTTTTCCAAATTAGGCGAAATTCTCGCAATTATGGGACCTTCCGGTTGTGGAAAAACCACGTTATTAAATCTTCTTGGAGATCGGGTGGGAAGCAAAGGGGTTCAGGGAACGATAAATATGAATGGTCATAAACCAACAAAGAATTCAAAGAGGTTTGTCGCATATTGTACTCAAGATGACATATTTTTCCCTCAGTTGACCGTACGAGACACCCTTGGTTACACCGTAAGTACTGCGCCAATCATTACGTTGCGGTTTGCGAAACACTTGATTTAATTCCTTTTATTTCTTCCTTTTCTTTTAAATCGATATAGGCTCGATTGCGTCTTCCACGTTCAATGTCACGACAAGATAAATTAAAGCAAGTCGAAAATGCCATGCAATTATTGCATTTGACAAAGGTTGCTGATTCAAAGATCGGAGACCACCGAGTTCGTGGCGTCTCAGGAGGAGAGAGAAAGCGAGTTAGCATTGCATCTGAATTATTAACGGATCCAAGTGTCATTTTACTAGATGAACCAACGTCTGGTCTAGGTAAGCATCATGACCTTAATTGAAGATTCTCAAGAGATTAAAATCGTCTTGTTTTAATCATTTTTTTTTTTTTGTTTAGATTCTTCATTGGCACTTGAACTTGCAAAAATTCTTAAAGAACTAGCCGTTAAACAAAGAAAAACCATTGTTATGGTTATTCATCAGCCTTCATCTCAAGTATTTGACGTTTTCGATAAATTAATGTTAATGGCCGATGGACATATGGTTTACTTTGGAGAAAGAGCTGGTATTGTGAATTATCTTACTAATCAAGGTTACAAATGCCATCCAAACTTCAATCCTGCCGATTATATACGTACGTATTTTATTTGATCTAAAAGATTTTTTTTTTGTATTTGTATACATTTTTTTTTTATTTATGAATTTGAAAATCTTGCCTCTATAACAGTGGAACTTTTGAACAATAATGACATCAAGAAGAAATTAATTAATGCATACGCAAACCAAGTTAAAGATGATCCAACAGGAAAACAAATCGTCGAAAAATATTCTCATAGGGCAAATAATGTTGATAAATCAAAAGATGATAACATAATAAATGCTCCTGTCAAAAGTGAACATCGTTGGGAGGCTACATTCTTGCAACAACTTTCAATTCTAACCGAAAGAACCTTCAAACAAAGGAGAGGTGTCATGTTATCAAAAATCGATATAATTCAAACTTTTGCTTTAGCTTTGGTTTGTTGTTTGGTTTGGTTTCAAATGCCTTTTAAAGAAGAACATATAGCTGATCGTATTGGGAATGTAAGTTTGATAAATTCATCTCTTTTTTGTTTAAAAAAAAAAAAATCGATAATTTCTAATAATCTCTTTTAATTTTTTTTTTTTCTTCCATGACGTGTATAGCTCTTCTTTACAAGTGTATTTTGGTCATTTCATCCATTAATGTCAGCTTTATCTGCTTTTGCATTAGATTTAGATATGCTGTCAAAAGAACGTCAATCACGTTCTTATCGTTTATTATCATACTTTTTATCAAAGCAAATAGCTGAATTGCCTTTAAGTTTAGCCCATCCTGCAGCGTTTACCATTATAGTTTATTGGGTTACTGGTTTATTACCAGATTTTGGTAGATTCGTAGCTCACTTATTTGTAATTTTACTTTCCACGTTAACGGCTCAAAGTTTTGGTTATTTCTTTGGAGCCACTTTGTTAAATGTACAACAAAGCATGAGTAAGTTTGAACATTATTAATTTTTTTTATCTTTTTTTTTTTAAAAAAAAAAAAAAAAACGACCAATAATAAAAAAACTTTTTTTTTTTTTTTTTTATAGGTGTCAGTACGGTATTTATGCTTTCGACCATGTTATTAGGTGGTTTTTACGTGAAAAATTTACCATTTTTTTTGATTTGGTTAAAATACTTTGTAAGTAATCAGCTTATTTTTATTTTATCTTTTTTTAAGTGAAAGGAAAGAAAAGGGTTGACATTTTAACAAATTTCTTTTTTTATAGTCATTCTCAAAATATTCATATGGGTTGATCATGCAAATTCAATTTGAAACACCGAAAGCGATATTTGAATGTGCTTCGCCATCATCAACATTATTACAAGCAAGTTTATGTAAAACAGAAAATTTACAAACCAATTATATTCCCGGTAGTATGATATTGGAGAGTGAAAAATTAAATGACGTACCTTGGTTTGCTAATTTATTGATTTTATTCGGATTTTGTATTCTTATGCGCGTTTTGGCATATTTTTCTTTACAAAAGAACACTAAAAGGAGAAAACGATAAAGATGTATAATTTTATAATTCATTTGTGAACTTTATAAGAATAATAATAGAACAACAAATAATTAATGTATCATTCAAAAAAAAAAAAATTAATGTTTAATAATAAAATATTTATTTTTCAATTAAAAATTTTTCTTTTTTTTTCTTTTTTGTCTTATGTCGTTGTGACTACGATATCCGCAGCATTGGGCGTGGCTAAAGTTCAAAAAAAAAATTAAAAAATTTTTTTATTTCAATCTATTTATAATTAATACAAAAAGTCACAATTTCTATATTCAAGCCACAATTTTTTTTTTTCTTCAGTAACGTGATCAAACGTAAAACAAATTCGCATGTTTCGTTAAATAACAGTTTAGCCTTGATTTCTTTTTTTCATTTTTTTTTTTTTAAAAAAAAAAATAAAATAAAAAAGAATTGGGAATTTTTTACAAAGGATAAATAATGATATATTGATGCGAAATCAACTTGTTAACGGAAAGAATAAAAGGTATAAATTCAGAGGTAATACCAGACAGAAGTTACAGAAATTAAAAAAAAAAAAAAAGGAATGGTAAATGAAAAAAAAAAAAAAAAAAACAGCAAAGTTCATTGTATTGCTGTAATCATTCTATAATCAACATAAACACATACAATCCACTCAATCAAATATCACACTTATGATCTCTCATCTGTGTTATAAAGATAAAAGTGTATCCTATCGTTTTATATTGTAACCGAACAATATAATAAAAACTCAAAAAAAAAAAACGCATGTAGTCTAACTATTAGCGTTTCCTTCTCCAACCACGGTGATTCTTCTCTGTTGTTCTTCTCTTTGTTGATCTTGCCAACGATGTTGTTTGGCAATATCATGAATTTTGAATCCAAAAATCCTAGGAACATATCGCTCATTACTTTTAGGTGGTAGCAAGTGTGGATAAACTTGAAAGAGCATATGAGGGAAAGTAGATCCATAGTAGGCACCGTCGATACTTGCATGTCGAGTGGATTTAGGATTATAAATATCTTCACAACGAGGGCAGTACAATTTAACGGACTTTGTATAAGGCTGATCAGAAAGTCCAACTGGTAGGAGTGGTTGGTTATGACACAGAACACGTGGGCAACGGCCAAAATCAGCCTTCTTGTATTTCTCAAGCTAAAAAGTAATCACTTAGTAAACAACAATATTACACCTTTGTAATTAACTGTAATATTTGACGTACCATTTTAGCTAAACCTCTGCTTGTGATAATAAATCTCGCGTGAATCAAACCATATAAGTGACGAGCGGATTTCTCGACGGCTTCACGCATCTCATCATCCAATTCTTCTTCTACAAATTATAATAATTTTTTTCAGCGGATATATCTTTCTATTGTGATATCATTAAAAATATACCTAAAGAATCCGTTATCAAATCAAGTGCTTGAACATAATGCTGAACCTCAGAGTTTAGCCCAGTTAAATTAAAACGATCAAGTATATATTCTTCATCAACTTCACAAAAGTATTCATTTCCCTTAGTAGACAAAAACCAATCAATCCAATATTTTGTGTAATCACTATCTGAACCACTTGTAAGATCATCCACTTTAAAATGATAGAAAATAGTGTATATGTGTATGTATCACTAATTTGCAACAGAAAAAATAAAAGAAATAAACCGAGAGAAATAAATATTTACTTTTCTCGACACCGTTCAAGTACACGTTTTGCCCTTGAACCTGCTTATTGACTTCCGTTTTTTCGATTTCCAGATCGTCCTTGATGACGATTTGATTTGAATTATTCAACGTTAATTTCTTGGTTGAGATCTGTTTGAACGCGCTGTGAGGCACCTTCTTCCCTGGTAAACCAAGGTGAGAGCAGACTAGGGATAAACCGTAATTCTGTCCGATTAGTCCTGACTTTGAAAAGCTCTTATTTTGAAGAAAAGTTTGCAGCCTATATACACCTATCTATAACAACCGTTATCGACGTCTTAAAAATAAAATTAAAAAAAAAAAAACTTTAATTGTTCTGACAGTATTGACTGCGGAGTACAAATGATATAATAGATACAATTGATGATATACCATATCTTTGTTTCAAATTCACGTGATCGTTAAAGATTAGTCATCAAGGGAAACCACGTGAATAAAAAGCCCAATAGCTTGACGTTCAAGTGAGAAAAATGATTTTATGACAATTGACACGTGACAATGCATCATTTATTAAAAATTTTATTAATTTTATTCTTAAATAAATATTACTTTATCTTTATCTTTATCCTTATCCTTATCCTTATCCTCATACTTATTTACATCCTTATAATTATTATTTTTCATTCGTTTCTTACGCATTTTTCTCAACTTCTTCTTAGATTTAGGTGAATCACTTACTTCTATACAATTTATGGTATTTCTAGTTTTGGCATTAATGTTCACATCTAAAGTTTCTTGATCTCTTCTCGGCGTTATATCAGGCTGTATTGTGGTTTTGCTTTGGGATGAAACGCTAGATAAATTATCGATATACATTTGAGGAGAACCTTCCATAGGCAAATTTTCTTCCTGTTCTGGTGTGTATGCATCTAACACATAATGAAAAATAAATATAATATGCCTAATTGTTAAATTAAATCATACTATATAGAATCATACTAACCCTTTTCAACTTCACGTGAATTAGACCCATTATCAGTAATCGAATTTTCTTGCGATCTTTCTATTATTTCATTAATAACTTCATTATGGTTAAATTGTAATCTTTTCATCATGTCACGAACGGTTGTCAAATTCTTTTCTCCAGTAGAGCTCATGATCATTTTTTCAATTGAATTCGGAGGGTTATCGGTATCAGAGGCAGGATCATTTGTTGAATGTAATGACTAAGTAAAGAAATGATTAACATAATTTAAAATTTGTGATATGATGTATGATTAAAACCATGTCATCTTACCTCTGATATAATTTCCGGATCACCTACATGTGGCCCTTGGATGTTTCTTACTGAACTATAATGTTCCCAATTATGATAACTGTATACATATGATTAAAATTCTGAAATTCGTTAAAGCACAGATAAATAACTATCCTAGAGGACAATAACAAATAAAATTGTTTTTGATCATCTACTAAAATGCCATGATAACATACGCGATATGTAAGGTTTTTTTGGTTCCAGCTTTTTCTGTTGATTTATTATCTTCACTTCCCTCAATAACATAGATTGTCCCAGGTTGATATATTTTTATATCAACTTCGTAAAGTTGAGCGAATCCTACTAATTCCATGTTTCCACCATAGGTACCATCCTTTTTCATCTGTGCTAGATGGTAATCAAAAGGTTTGTCATCCTCTACAAAGAATTGAAAATGATCAAAGTTTTCTTCTAAATATGCACAAATTTCTTTGCGAATCTTTGAATGTTGTTTTGTATTCCCATAAAATTGATCGGACAAAGACCTTAATGAAAAAATTGCTAGCATTTAATAAATATAATTGAATTATAAAACAGATACTTCTTATTAAATTTCAAAAATAATACCGAAACAAACAATTTCCGTCCCCACTAATTTCTTTACAATATAAACCCATTTCTTTTAACTGTTGATCTAGAACTTTTTGTGCTTGAGCCCATTCGTCAGCAGATAGATCTTGCTGCAAGAATAGAAAATAAGTTTCATGTAAAAACGTGCTTATTAGAAATATTTAAAAATACCTTCTTTGTCTTGTTCCTTCTTCGCTCTTGCTAAATTTTAGATCTTCTGTCAGAAATCGTATAATAATACAAGTAACATATCAATAATACACATACTTGTTGAATTCTCGGATGTGGTCCATTTGGCCCCGGCCGTCGAACTTTCTTTTTATTTTTATTTTTCATGGTAAATTTTTTTTTTTATATATCAGAAAAAGAAAAAAATTATATAAATTAACCGAGGAGATAATTGGAGCATTGGTTGAATTTGAGATGATCTTTAAATATCATAATTTTGATTGGTACGAAATGAAATTGATCGTCATAAAATTTAAGTTTAAAGATTATAATAAAAAAAGAGTTTTGACGCAGGCTACGAAGATTTCTATCACATTTGGATGTGTTCTGTTGTTAACTATCAAATGAAAGATATTATCAGACAATCAAAAATCCATTACCAATGTACAAGATTATGAAATTGAATGGCTGGGCTATTGAATGCTATCTATCTACAATTCCACTTCCTTATCCTTATTAAAGGAATTGTTTCCAATTACCTTTTAAATTTCATTTGCAGTAAACTTACTTCTCAATCCCTAATCACCGCTGCTTGTTCCTCTCTCATGCATTTTGTATTTGAAGCAACTCACTACGTTTGGAAAGATCGCTGTCAGATTGTTCACAACTTTAAAAAATCCTCAAATATCAAACTTGATTTCAAAAAAGAAAACTTTTCTTTTCCTGGTTACACTCTTTCTTCTAACCTTTCTTCTACTTCTAACAGATTTAATCCTATCGATGCCATGAAGCATTTAAGATCCTATTGGTCAAATTTTTGGTGTAGTAATGATCACACCTTTCTTTTCTCTTTTATGTGTGTTATTTTTCAAAAAGTGATAGTATTAGCTTAGATTAAGTTTGATTTTCAGGAAGTGTAGGGTCAATCTTCTTTTGATTAATCTTAGATTAGTTTTAATAAGATTTCTGTAATTTCTTCTTAATTTGTATTTATTTTTAATTTACTTTTAAAATAATAAAGATTTGCAGAATTATCCCACTTTTAAAAAAATATATATATAATAAAAAAGAGTTAACTTACTTGATTTAACTTAAAAACTCTTTCTACAAATCCAATATACTAAGAAAAACAATTAATAAAAATAATAACTGTGATCATTCTATGTTGTCCATCCATAATAAACTATTAATAAAGAAATCTAATATTACTAAACAACTGAACCTGAGCCTACTGTTAGAAGTTCTTTAACTATCCAGACTTTGGAAGTTACTATAAAAGTTGATTAAACTGCAGATGATATGCTTAAATAACTTGACAAAAAAAAGAAAAAAAAACTATTATTTTTCTTAACAATAAGAAGAAAAATAATATAAATATTGACAAGCTATCAGACATATCTAAAAATATTTTTGATACCACTTTTGTTAATTTTAATATGTTTTTAAATGTAATTACAAAATTTTTTGCATTTATTCTACTAGAACATACAGTCAACTCTCTATAAATGCATCCTATATAAATGCATACCCTTTTTAAATGCACTACTTAGCTCAGTCCCGAGTCAGGGAATTAATGCTAAATGCACCCTTTTCTCTATACACCGTGCAATAATTTTCCAATTTCGTATATATAAAATTTTTTACACTCACGTGACTATGTGATTATAGTTTCGATCAGAATTATAAATTACCTAATAAAATAAAGTATAAATAATATAATATATCGCGTTGTGCAGTGATGTGCACTTGGAAGATTGGAAGCACCCTTGGAAACACTTTTGGAAGGGTTGGAAGTATAATTCTCTAATAAATTCATTTGGATTGGAAGCTTCCAATCAAAATTATACTATTGGAAGCATAAAATACACATCACTGGCGTTTTGTATTATACTGCTATATATTATTATGTAACACATTACAGCTGCGGTAATGCTGTAATGTTGCAGTTTACACTTACATTCCAAGAAAGTCTAGAAGTCCAAGGGTTCAAGAATGCTGTTCCTAAACAAAGAAAGTGGAAAAAGAGCGGAAGGAGAGGGAAAGAGGGAAAGAGAAAATACAAAAAAAAAAATTTTTTTAAAAAACTAAACCATATCAGCTCAGCGCAATTGATCATTTTAATTTCCGCGCATGTAATTAAAAGATGATAGGTGCGATATTTCATAATGCGCATATTTTCCCAGCCGATTATTCTATATTTTTCTATAAATGCACTTCCTGTATAAATGCACACTTTTGTTTAGTCCTGAGGAGGGTGTATTTATAAAGAGTTGACTGTATATTTTTACAGTTAAGCGTCAAAGTATAGCTAGCAAAGATCAAAGAGGAGTTGGAAAATGATCAGATGTTATATTCATTACTAGTTGTAATAATAGGTCATATGAATTAATTTATGGTAAAAGTTCCTGTATTATTTGTAATAAACAAAAAAAGGAAAATAATAGGAGAAAGATAAATAATGGAATGTATTAGGCTCACAAAGGATGCAAGCCTGATAAAGATGATTTTAGTATTATTAGGATCTAAATCGCCAGAACTAATATACATCTAAATATCCTCATTCAAGGTATGGATGAGATATATCATTTCTATAATTTGTGTATAGTTAAAATTTTAATACAGCTAATAAATGGAAATACAATATTTAAATTTATTGAAACTTTATTGACAATACGGGTATGTAAAATGCAATTCTTATATTTCACTTGCTTAAAATTAATACATACTTATAATTATAGAATATCTTACACATTAATATATCTCTTCTGTATTATATGCTTCTAACTAATTCAAGTAGTAATACAGAAAATAGCTTCATAATATCTTCTCCACTAAGATCATCATCACTACTAAAATGAAAAAAAGAAAGTTTATAAAATTTGAAAAAAAAATAATCTAATTGTTGTTTATATTACTATTTCAATAAAGTGCCCTAGTGGTCGATTATTTTTGAAATTTCATGAAATTCCATTTTTTTATGCAATGTATAAATATATAATAGCATTTAATCAAACATATTCTGACTTGCTAGCAAAATTATCAGCTTTCCTATTAAATGAGACATAAATATGTCTCACATCATGAAAGCATAACCCATTATCTGAGAAAGAGACCAGTGAAATTAATCTAATTGTAGAGTCATTTTTAAAATATGAAGCTATTAGATACCAAAAGAGATTAATGCGTTAGAGACGAATTCAAAGTTGGCTGAAGTATCAGACATCTTTATCTTTTAAAGAAATATCAACTATATACATTACAGATAATAGATTCCAAACTGATAATATCACTTGGCTGAGCTAGACGCTAAAGAATAATCATAAATAAGAGAATAATCGCTGAGTTATAAATGAGCTTAAAGTACTATTTCAGTATCTACTCGATTAAAATAAACAAACTTTTGAGAAATTTATGCATGACATAGAAAAAGAATATAGAGAATAAGTTAATGCAAATAAGAAAATGCGTTATGAAATCAAAGATCTGAAGATGTAAATGCTGAAAGTAAAAAAAGAGCTGACATTTATGAAGTTAGATTCTCATTAAGAATTGGTATATCTCAGCTAAAACATATTCTGTGTGGATGTTCACGAGGTACAGTTAGATCAAAAACAATAAAATTTTGCTCACATAAATGCTTATCAATAATCTTAATCATACTATGCCAGTCATTAACGTATTGACGCATAATTCTGACTAGCTCATCTCTAGTGCATGATCTATTAAATAGACAGACATATATGAGATTTTTTCATATTATTTTTGGACAGTCAAAGTAACTCTGCAATATATATATTGAACTGACATTGTAATGACGCCTTTTAACGAAATAAGGAATAATTTTCTTTTATACTTTTTCAGATCAGCACATACATCTTCAAAAATAGTCGCTGTACCTCTATCCAGAGAAAATGAATCCACTTTAGCGATTTTATCAGACTTCAAAGTCCAAAATGTAATATGTTCATGATATAGCTTCAGACTATTTGCAATTATCTGAAATGCCGATTTGAGATACATATATTTCAGCTTCTTGAGTTAGTAATCAATGAGTAGTAAATCATCACACTTGATATAGTATATCCCTTCTTTCTTTTTATTAAACATGAGATTGAGAACCTCATTAGTTTTTTCTGAATTAGTATGGTCACAGATTAGTAAAGTGAAAGGCCATTGGAGAATACTTGAATATCTATTATATCATTTGGCATTTTTAATCTTATTAATATAATATACAGTCCCCGATAAAAAAAATGGCAGAAACATATTTCGACGGTATGTACAAACTTTATTTTAATGTATATATTTTTTTTATTATTTATAAAAACAATACTAATGACAACTTTTATATTATTAATTAATATTTGATATATTCTCCTTCTGCATTGATACATGCTTTAACCTGACTTGGTATGCTCTCGATGTACTGAAGTAACATGGCGTCATCAAAATCGTTCCATTCCTGCCAGATTGTATTAAGGAATACATCGCAAGTAATATTTTTTTTTTGCTACTAAATACTTGATCTTTTTCTCTACCTTTCCCTTTAATACAGCCCATATATTTTTAATAGGGTTCAAGTCTGGGCTATATGAAGGCCAAGAAAGAACTAGTCTTAAAAGATGTTTTTTCAAGTCTCCCTAAATATCATGTGAGGTGTATTTGGGTCATTATCTTGTTGGAAGACCTAGCTGCGTCTGTATAACATATCCGCTTTGTTATACAGATGGTCATCCAAGATTTTTCGATACAAATAATAATCCAAATTTTCAGTAAACAAATGAATGCTGATTTTTCCTTTAGCATTAATTGCTGCTTAAACATGAATCTTGAATAGGTGCTTTACTATAGGGGCAATTGGTTATGCATTATGAGATCATGTACACATGTATTTTTAAATATCTGAAGTGTTGTTTCATCAGAAAAAAATAACTTTTTTCCAGTTATATCGTGAATGATCACATGCTCAAGACAAATGAAAATCCTTCACTTTTTAGGTCAAGAGAGGAACCTTTCTTAGAAGAATAGAAACATATCTAAGATTGTTAAGCTCATAACGTATCGTACGTTTACTGACATCAAGGTTGGGATCTTTTTCTTCCAATTTTGCATTAAGTTTGCCTGCTGTAGTAAAATGATTATGTTGCAGAATTTTTCCAATATGACAGCGTTGATTTGAAGCCAATTTTTTTGGATGGCCAGAAGAGTGACCAATAGAAATTTTGCCAGTTTTATTTAGTAAACTGACATATCATTCACATGTGCACAAGAGCTTAGCATAGTTTCAGAAAGGAAATCAAAATAAAAACAAATAATAAACCTTATTTTTTTAACTTACCTTTTTAATTCAGGTTCCAATGTCTGATTTGGACACATAAAGAAATGCCTAAATCTGGAAAGTGGTGAAATCACAGCCTAAAATAGATGCGGTCTTCCACCACTATTCTTTTCACCAACGAATATACAAGCCTATCAACAGGCTCAAGCTTTTTTATTTTTATCTCAAAGTAATTATTACTAATGATATACTAAAATGTTAAAAAATTTCTAGAACGAGACTGTCTTAGAAAAATGCCAAGAAAATAATTCTCTCTGACCTAACTTGAAGAATTACTTAAGAATCCTTTTTTGATAAGTGTATGCTTAATATAGGAAAAAAAATCAGTAGTATAAGAAACTTCGATAAGTCATATATCTTGCTTTTACAAAGATTACACTTCTTCTAATCATGTATCTTTTGTATTTTTAAAGTTTCATTCTCCTGATGATATAGACTATTGTAATGATAGTATTAGGGATCCTGAAATTCGAATGCAAGATACAGTTCTTCATTATATTCATCAAGTTGCATTCTATCCAAAAAATTTGACCTATGTGATGGAAATTTTTTGCCTAGCAAATTCTCAAAAATATATCAGCATTAATGTTTACCACTTTTATAATAGTATAGCAGATACCATTCGAATTTTTTCATGATATATTTTAATGGATATTTCTATTAATACGCATCATTTTCACAAGACTAAAGATATATAATATGATCATTTATTTGCCTAGTCCTTCTTAGACACCAACCATTACTTCTTCTGGTATAATCAATAGCTTAATTCCAGTCCTTTGTTAAACCTTTTATCTCTCTATTAGTGATATAGACAACATGCATAGATAATATGCTTTGGGATGAGAACCCAACTTTTTCTGGGTTAGCTATTAATATGAGTTCTTTTCATACAAACCCATGTGATGAAGCATATTCATCATCACTTCTGAAATAATATAAAACTGGTTCATTCTTTATGATAATCACTTTTCAGATTTTATGAAGACTTAGACTCTATATTAAATCAGTTGCTTGCTTTTAATTTTTCATACCTTTTTCTATTCTGCATTGGCAAGTAGGTAACGAACAGTATCACCTTTCTTTAATGCTATTTCATCTTTTCTAATCAGATGCTTATATTTTGTAAATAATCTAGATTCTATTCATTCTAATGTAATGGCTTTCACTGGCTTGAGTTCTCACTTTTCTGATCTCAGTTCTCAAATAAGACATGTGGGATAATTATTTAGATAATCAATAACTATTGGTATATATCTAACCCATGCTCTTATAAATTAAGGATCAGAAGATATCAATTCAATAGCATACTGCATCTTATATAGAATTTTCAAGAGTGTCTGATTGAAACACTTCATAAAGGCAAGTTCCCTATAATTATATGGACTAATCACCCAAATTATAATATCATACTCTTGCATTAGACAGAAAATCTCACCCATAAATTCACGACCTCTGTTATATTGTAGAAGCTTTGATTAGATTAATAGGTACCATATACTTTTCTAAATGCTTTAGCAATCTCTGAGCTATTCTTCGATATGAGTGGAACAGAAGCCTTGTATTAGAAAGTACAATCTATAATGTTAAGTACTGCTTTATATTTTTTACCTTTATAATAATTATAAGTGAGAAATAATATATTGCACTAGTATACACAGTTGAGGCGTGTTATTTGTTTATAATTAATTCTAGAAATGTATTTAGAGAAGTTTTATTAGTTTAGTATGACTCTTGATTCTCTAAAAAATCTTTGCATTCACTTAGAGGAAATCGATGCCATTCTTTTTTACATGCACTTCTTAGGAATTTGGGATTAGAATAATATTCAGTCAAACGATAATATATTTCACGTAATATAATTTTTTTCAATTTTCTGAGCCTCATTCAGATCTATTACAATTTGCAGTTGGCTCATTCCATTTCTCTTTTTATAGTATCAAAAAAGAATGGCATTTCATAAACTTCACCCAAAGCAGAAAAGAATATGTAAAGAACATAAAGCTGGGTTAAAAGAGAAAAACTTCCATTTTTATAATGAATTGCAAATAGAAATTAATAGTAATACCCAGAATGAAAGTGGATTAGAGAGCTAAAATGTAAATATACTCATTATGAGCAAGAAATTTAGGATCTCAATAAGGAAATAGAACATCTTGAAAATGCTTCAGAAAAAGAAATATCAGAACTGAAATCTAAAATCTCCACTCTAAAATCTCAGCTATATCAAGCAAAGAAGAATATAAGAGATAGGGAAAAATATATTTCTATTTTAGAAAATCAGTTGGTAGAGTCCAAAGAGTAAGTGAAAAAATTGCAATACCAGATCAAGATTATCTCATCACGGAAAAATTTTCCAGAGCGAGGGAATTTACTGAACTTGTATAATTTTGATAATAATATGGCTATAATCACTGAGCTAGCAAATGCTATAGATGGTTATGTAAAAAATAGAACAATGGTTAGGGATATTCTAATTAGAGCTCCGAACGGGTCAGGTCGGGTCGGGTAATTGACTTGACCTGACCTGTCATATTTTTTTCAGGTTGGATAAAAAGCTATCTGATATATATATATACTTGACCTGATCTGATCCGCGGGTCAAATATTTTGGCGGATCGGGTCGGATATCCGATCCGACCCGTAGATAAAATCTTTATTTCAGGTCAGGTCGGGTACCCGACCCGACCCGACCCAAAGGTCAAAAAAATAATTGCACGTTCAGCCGAAACTCCAGAACTCCGAAATTAATTTCGGTGGATTCGGAGATGAGATAACATTTTAACCATAACCCGAAATATGTTTCGGAGTTTGAGGCAAATTAATAATTAGTTTTAGCAGTCAATTTTGATTGGCTATTTTAAAATCATGATTTTTCAGGAAATACGAT
>CAJVPQ010000662.1:0-24600 GCA_910591825.1 Funneliformis caledonium
ATTATGGATTCATATAGCTAGAAGAGCTTCTGGCCTATGATTGGGATCTTTCTGGATATCTTTTTTCGATTTTGACCCCAGAACCCCCAAAATTGCCTTACTTAACTTCTATTATTACAAAAATTTATATCATTCTTTTCTGAATAATAAATCTAATAATTTTCTATTGATTTTTATTAGGGATATTAAAAAATCCCATAGGACTAGGTTCTAAACAATTCTATAAAGTCTAGTCTAATTCAAAGTTCTTTAAATTATAGGACTATGATCCTAGGATTAAAGTTCTATAAAAATTAAGACTTATGGTTCTAGATTTGTAGTCTTATAGAAAAATAATTGTTCAAGTCAAACGATTTCTTATTATTCTTCTTAAAAAAATTTTTTATCATTCAAATCAAATGATTAGTCATCATTCTTCTTAAATAATTTTTTTATCATTTAAGTCGAATGATTGGTTATTGTTCTTCTTGAATGATTATTTCTTTTATCATTCAAGGCAAACGATTTGTCATTATTCTTCTTAAATGATTATTTTTTTTATTATTTAAGATGAATAATTCATCATCATTCTTCTTGAACAATTATTTCTTTTATTGTTCAAGGTGAATGATTTGTTATCATTTTTCTTGAATAATTATTTCTTTTATTATTTAAGACAACAATTTGTTATCATTCTTTTTAAATGATTACTTTTCTATAAGACCATATTTCAAAGATTGCAAATTCTAATTTTTATAAAACTGAGTCCTAGGATCACAAGTCTTAATTTATATAAAATTGCAATCTTAAGATTATAGTCTTAAGACCTAGACTTAGGATCTAGTCCTAGAACTCAAATGCTATAGACTGGGTCTTTTTTAAGACTGAAAGTTTTGAGATTGGACTAAAATTAAACTAGATTTTAACATCTTTAATTTTTATAATCAAATTTTATAAAAATTATAAAATTTAAAATTTTTCATAAAATTCAAATTTCTTATAATTCAAATTAATAGGTTCATCTGAATTTTTGTAATTCAGATTATCTAATAAATGATTCAATAATACAAAGCACAGCCCTATCACTAATAAATCAATATTAGAATAGAATCACTTTTGCAACAAAATTTTGACCATATAAAAAGGTCTTGTAGAAAATTTTGATTAGAAAAGTAAATTTTTTTAATAAGATTTTTATGTTTATAATTTCCTTAGGCAAAAATATACAAAAATTATTGAAGTTACTTTTTTTATGATTTAAATATTTGTCAATAAATTCACAGAGTATAGTTATAATTTATTACATATTTAATTATATTCTTGTAAAACAAAAAATTAGAAATTCAAATATACCAAAAGTATCCAAATAAATTATACAAATTTATTAACTGAATTATTGTTTATTACTGTATTATCATTGATCATGGTTATACTAATTAATCACTCATAATAATAAATCAAAATATTTATAAAAAACTTAAGTTAAATATCACAAAAGAAATATTTTAGTGTATTGTACTATGATAATATATTATGATTACTTTGTCACTTTATTATATAATATTTTATAGTTCTAATAAAATTTAAAGCATTATTTATGCTTATGCATTGCATCTAATAGTTTTATTGATTTATTGATGAAATTTACTTATATCATGAACATGCAAAAAAATAATATGATTTTTGATAATATAATATAATATAAAAGTAATTTGATTATTGAATCAAATGTAGATCATGAAATTATCAGCATCTGAATCAATTTAACTATCATATGTCATGCAAAATAAAGTAATTTTTTACTTTTATTCAAAAATAATAAAATTTCTTGATAAGCTTAAAATACAATTCACAATTAAAAAGAGAATCTATCAATATTAATGAAATAAAAAAAAGCCATAAAAGACAAATATGCTATTTAAGAATATAAAAGCAGATTAATTTGATCAACTTAATAATCTTTAAAGATCAAATAACTTTTAGAACTTAATATAAAATTAAATATACAAACAACTATTTTTGATCCTAATTTTTCAATTTTTAATAAAAGTTATATTTCTGAACTTATTCCAAATAATTTTTTTAATATGAAACAATTGAAGGATAATCAATTCTAGTCTAAACAGAATAAATTGCATAATAAATTGAAGAAAATCTTTAAATCCTTTAATTACAAAGTATTCCATAAAAATCTCAAAGAAAAGGAATCTGTCATGATCAAGAAAATCATAACTTTTAAAATTATTTATTTTACTAATTTCTCAACTGATAATATATTCAAATTTGATGAAATTGATGAAATTTTAGATATTTACTTATCTTTTTAAGAGAAAGATGCATCAATTTTATCTAATGTGTAGTTTTTATTTTGGCTGAAAATGATACTATAAGTTATATAGAAAATAATTCTACTGAATAAAATACATTAAAAATATAAGCAAATGTTTATGAGAACTCTTATGTTTAACTTACCTTTTAGTATTTCTTATTGTAAATATTAAATTAAACAAATATTAAGTGAGATTTCATCTTATTTAAATAAAATTAATATGAAGATTCTGTACATATGAAAAAAATACAATATTAATTTATTATATATTAGTAATTACGTGTATCTATCAAAGTTACAGAAAAAAAGTGGAATATATTCATTTATAATTTTATATAATGGGAGAATAATTTGATGCGTCGATAAAGAAGGTGAAAAGTTAGAATATTTAAATTTAGTTTACCTTATATAATATAATTTTTAATTATGTATTATATAACTTTGTCAATATAACTTTATCTAATTAAAAAAAATAATAATAATAAAATACATTAAATTATATATATATACTATAAAATTTTGAAGCTATCTATATTAAGATCATTTATGTGTTTTGTAATCAATTATTTACCAACCAAATCAACTTCATTTTTAATCATGATATATAATAAATATGATTTTATCAAACATTTTTTATGGTTATATTTTTCAGTCATTTAATATCATCAGTATTTGGTATGACCTGTTAAATTTTCAATTTATCTTTTTTTTTTGTTTAACTAAAATTTAATTTTAAAATATTCTTCTATTCTAAATCTAATTATATAAAGAAAAAAAAAGATAAAAATTAATTACTTAGATATAATGTTAACCTTACATCCTAGTTCCTTTAATTTTTAATTAGTATTAAATATTTAATTTTTTTTTCTTTTTAGAATTCATATCTTATTTTCATATTTCATTCAGTTAAAACACTTCTGCAAGTACTAATAATGTTTTTTGATTTATGTTGAATTTGTTTTCACCTTTAAAAATTTTAATAGATAGAAGTTCTTTTTTTATATTATATTATTTATGATTACTGATTATTTTTTTAAGTTCTATTAACTTGATTTGCTATAGTAAGGCCTTTATTTTTAATAATATTATTTTTATTTTAAACCTCTTTTTTTATTTTTTTTTCAATAAATTTTTTTTAGGTAATTTCTTTTGCTTTAAGATATAGTGACTAATGATTTCTTACTTTTTTGTTAATTAGATTCTTTTTTCAAGTTAGTTCACTTTTAAAAGATTATTGATAGCATGGTATGAGTGGATATGCTTTAGACTAGTCTTATATGAAATTCTTTGTGTAAATATTTCAATCATTTGACCTAATAAATATCTAATTCTAATTACTTATATAGTTGTTTTTTCTTACACAACTCATAATATATAAATAAAACTGATTTTTAAATTGTAATTTTTGATAAAAAAATTATCAACACCTCTTGTTTGTTATTATATGCAATATTTTTTTTTATTCTTCATATCATTTTAACCTAATTTTTTTAAATATTAATTCATAAATATTGGAAGACAAAAATTAGGATGATCTTTGTCATTTACATAATGCATGCATTTATTTTTATTAATTCATTTTGTATTAGTTTATTATAATATAAAAATGATCTTAATAAAAATAAGTTTTAATAGAAGAGGCAGCAATAGAGTATAGATTTTTAGTTTAACTCATTTAACTCTAGATATTTAATTTTAAAAAGCAGTTAACTTTATTTGATAAGATAAGAAGCTGTCAGATCTTTTTTTAAGTTATTCAAGCAGATTAGATTATTTAAAGGAAATATTAAAGTTGAAAAAACTTTAAATTAAAGGCTGAGATTTCTAATTGATAAATTTTATGCAAGAAAAAATAAAAAAAATAAAGCTTTTTATAACAAAAAAAAAAAAGAAACAAAATGGTTTTAAAAGAACAATTTAAAAAAAAAATCTAAAAGTCTTGAAAATAAGAATTAAGAATTAAAGAACTAAAATAAAATAACCTTTCATAATTTAAATTTTTAAAAAAAAAATTTAAAAAGCGAGAAAAGAAACTAAAGCCAATATTAATAATTTAGAAATAAAGGTTAGAGAACAAGAAGAATAAATTAAAGCTAAGCAAGAAATGATTAATGAATTAAAAAAGTATCAGTCATCTTGAATTAATTATTTATGATAATACTATTGATAATTTAATTATTATAGATATTAATAAATATGAGATATTAAACATCTTGACAGATTGTAAAGATATCAAAAATTAATAAAATTCAATTATAGCTATCCTCAAATAACTGGTTTACTAACATTATCTAACTCCTTAACTTATCTTAATTATTCTGTAACTCAAATAATAAGCTTATTAATATTATCTAACTCCTTAATAAAACTTTATTGCAATGGAACTGAAATAACAAGCTTACCAACATTACTTAACTTTTTAACAGAACTTTATTACTATATAACTCAAATAATAAGTTTATCAATATTATCAAACTTTTTAATGATACTTGATTACTCTACAACTTAAATAACTAGCTTATTAAATAAATTAGATTCCTTAAAAAATATCTATCTACTATATTTAAAAAATCAATAATCAAACAACTTCTAACAATTTAATAAAATTTAGCAATTTAGTTTTTTTTATATAACTAAAATTATTACTTTTTTAACTTAAATATAAAATGATCAATTTAACTTTATTGTTTAGCATTTATTTATTAATTATACATGCATTTCTTTATTAATAAAATATCTTTTTTTGATTAATATTTAATTTATTAAAATAATAATGAATTATATTATATATCAAGAATAATTTAATTCAAAAATTAATTTTTTTATTCAATTTATACAACTTACTATAAAGTATTTTAATCTTCAATATTTTATTCTGATAGATGATTTTTTAGAAAAATTTTATTTTTTTATATTATTTTTATATTTATATAAATATTTATAAATGCTGCAATCACACATTAATTTTGGGTTTTCTGTTTTCTTTCATATTTTGAATGACTTTCTTCTGATATATACATGATATGTATTTGTATTATTAATATTTTTATTTCTAATAGTTCATATTAGATCATAACTTTTATTTAATTGATTAGGCTTAAAAAATGCCTTAGTTTTATTTTTTTAGATTTCATTTTTTATTCAATTTATCCAAATATGTGCTAATATACAAAAAATTTATATTATAAAGCAAGAATTCACTAATAAATATTAAAAAACTTAATTTCAAAGAAAATTTTAAATAAATATACAATATATTAATATTTTTTTTATAAATAATCTAACCCTATCTTTAATCCAGACCTTTAATACTATCTTTTATAAAAGATAATCTGACTTTAACTTGACATGTCACATGTTAATCATAACAAATGACATTTATATAAATGTTAATCATATAATTGACAAAATTTTGTATGCTTTTTCATGCTTTTTTAACTTTGCATATAAGCTAACTATATGATATTACTAATATTTTTTGAATTTCTGTCTTACATAAAACATTCGTTCACTTTTTAAAAACATTTTTATAAGTTTTAAAAGTTAAACAATTTGGTAGTTTTAAGAAGATCTTTTCAAATAAATTGTCTATTATATGCTAATTTAATATGTGAAAGTAATATAAACAATTTTAAAATGAAAAATATGTTATATTAATAATATAAAATCTAAATCAAAAGTCATATACACAAGTTGTACTAAAATAGAAAATTAATGTATGTATTATATAGTATTTCTATTTTTATATATAATTTATCTATTTTTAGTAATTATTGTACACATTTTATGCTGTATAACATGTGTACATAAAATTTAATATACACATATACACATTATGCATATGAATTTTATACACTAGAGAGATATTTAATTTTAATAATAATTTTTGATTTTTTTATTAATTAAAAAAAATAATACTAAATGAAAATTTATTTTTTACAGATATTATTAATATAAAATATTAAATTTTTTTCAATAATCTCCTATAATATATAATTTTAAATTAGTAAAATATATTATTTTCTTATTATTTAATAATCTTTTTTATTTTTACATATTTTTTAATGTTTTATTAATATTGCTTATTAGCTCAATAGTATTATTTAAAGAAGAACATAAATTACTTACCTTTAATAAAAGTTATTATTTCAGCTAAATTGTATTTAAATTTAAAGTATTTACAGTGGTCGAAAAAAGTAATCAGAATCACGTTTTATTAATTAAATGATAAATAAGCGTCATGAACGCATAAAAATTTATATACATATCCTTTATAATCTCGTGAATAAGTTTACTTAAGGATATTCAATAGGGTATCTTATTACTATCACCCTCAATTACTAGTTCTAACCTCAATTTTATACTACGAACTAAATTAAGAAAAAGTTCTGGTTTAATTTCCTCCCATTCCTCTTGAATTATTTCACAAAAAACATCTACAGTAACTGGTTTTTTTTAAGAATCAGTTTGTTAACCTGTTTCTCCACACGCCCCTTCAAAATCGATCATAAATTTTCGATTGGATTGAGGTCTATGCTGTTCAAAGGTCAATCCAACAACCTTGAACAATGTTCCGAAAGAAGTTTCTTAGTTTTTTTGGCTATATACTTCAGATTGTTGTCCTATTAGAATACCCAATACCTCCCCATGATAGAATTTGCATTTTTAAATAGGTATTCTGTTAAAATTTCCTGGTAAAAGCATCTATCCATTATTCCTGTAAAAAGAAGAAAGCCAATTGGACCTTTTGCTAAAAAGGTACCCTATGCATGAACTTTGTACAGATGTTTCACCATAGGTTTGTGTGAAGGCTGTATACCAACTTTATGGAAGATTGTCTGAGTATTTTGAAACATATGGAATGTGGTTTTATCGGAAAAAACTACCTTATTCTAATTTTGTCTTCTATATTTCATAACAAACTCCACTCTACACTACTTTTGTTAGTCAGTTAGCAAGGATATAGTTTTTGGGACAGTACTAAAGTAATTAAGATTATTAAGTTCATTAAGCACAATCCGGTCAGTTACGTTAAGGTTAGTATAATTTTCGTTCAAAATGTTCGCAAGTTCAGTATATGTGTAATATCTATTTGCTGAAATGAGACGACTAAGAAAATGACGTTTTTTAGGAAAAAGTTTCTTTGGTCTACCAGAGCGAGATAAGGGGTTTAAAGTGTTACTATTTTTAAGTTTTTTGAAATAGTTATATACCGTAAAGCGTGGAATAGAGGTTAATTTGTGCAAAGTTTTAGCATCATGGATGCCATTACTCTATAAAGTGCTTACAATTATATGATGTTGCTCAAGTGTAATATTTGCCATGGTTGCTAAAAAAAAAAACTTGGCGGGTAAAACTAAATAAATAAACAAATATGTCGATCATTTACTATTATATTCAATATGTTATCATGTAAAATTTCAACTTGATTGCTTAATAATACGAGAGAAATTTACATTTTATTGCGATGTATTTTTTTCTGATTACTTTTTTCGACCACTGTATTAAAAACTTCTTACCATAAAATTTTTATAATATAATAATTTATCTTTTTATTACAAAAAATCAATTTTTTGTATTTTACATAAAATCCAATTAAACAACACATTCTATAACCTTAGAGAATATTCTTTTTCTCATAAAATTAAATATATATTTTTATTATTAAAGTTGTATATTTGTATATATTTATAAGAAGATTTTTAAAAAACTTATTTTTAAAGTAAAATTTCATATAAATATAAAAAAATAATAGGAAAATCAATTATTAGAATTGATTGAGCATATGATAATCTATCAATTTTATAATTAATATAAATGGTAAGTGTAATATTTGTGATATTTAATTATAGAATAAAGTAATTCAATTATAGTTACAAAAAAATTTTTTAATATGAAAATGATTTGTATATAATATATCCAACATATGATATATATAAAATATTAAATCATATATGTATTTATTACAAAATTTTAAATTTATCTACATTCAAATATGATGATCAAACATTTTTTATAGTTATATTTTTCAGTCATTTTTGTGGGCTTTTTAGTAATAATAAAATTATTAGAATTTCTAATTTTGATGTTATATACAAATGAACCCTTCAATTATTTTTTTTTTTTACTTCTATCATAAATCTGATTAGATTAAGAATAAAAAAAGATAAAAAAATTGATTATTCTTCAAATGGTAAATTTTTGATTTTTTATTTGACATTAAATATTTAATTTTGAATTTTTTTTATTGAGTTTTCTAATTGATAAATTTTTATATAAAAGAAAAAAATAAATAAAAATTTATCTAAATAAAAAAAAATGAAAATTAAGGAACTATAGCAGATTAATGAAGTATTTATTTATAATTCAAATAATTAAAAGAAAAGTTAGAGAACAAAAAGGAGAAACAAAAATTAATCTCAATAATTTAGCTTAAAGAATAAGAAGAAATATCTAAAAAAAGCAAGAAATTATTAATGAATTAATAAACTTAAATTATATTAATACTATTAGTAATTTAATTATTACAGATATTAATAAGGAATACCTTAGATAAATTGCAAAGATATTAAAAATTAAATAAAATATTGTATTCTTTTTATTTTATATTAAATAAAATTAAATAAAATAAACTATTTATTTATTTTATAGTTATTGGTTTTTGCAGTCTTTAAGATACTACTTTTTGAAAATTATGAAATTAATTTATTTTAAACTAGTTTTTATGCTTCTTTTGTTGAAAAAAAGGGTTAAACAAAACAAAAATAATTGCATATTTAAGGCTAATTTATTAGAGTATAATAATTTTAGTTTTAGAAGTAGAGAAAATATAAACTTTAATATACAAATAATCTATGAAGCTAATCCAGATTCATGTTTTAAAAATTTGTATCAAAATTAATTATTAAAAAATAAGTATTTGTTTTAGATCTCTTTGACTTTAATGAAAATAAACTTCCATATATTAAGATAAAAGAAATTAATTTATTAGATAATATTGATAATAATTTATTATAAAACTAATCAAGCATCAATTATCAATTATCAATCATTTTTTTTACATATATACAAGGTTAAGACTAATAATCAATTACTAGTGAATAAATTTAAAACTTCTAGCAATAATAAAGAAATTAAAATTATTGATTATAATGATGATAAAATATCAAATTTTTTTATTAAAACTGAAAATAAATCTATTATTCCTTTTATCTCTAAATAATTAATAAAAATAAGAAAAATTATGAGGAAAAAAATTAACAGATCTGTCAAAACAAATATTTAAAAAAAATACTAATTTTAAAACAAAATTTCAAAAAATAAAAAAAGATAAATCAAATCAAAATGATTCAGTCTTGACTGATGCAGAAAAAAATATCCAATTGTTTAAATATTTATATACTATATATTTAGATAGTCAAATAAAATATATATTTATCAGTTTTTATTATATTAATTAAATTAGATATTATTTTATTTGATATAAAAAAAAACAAAAAACAAAAAATTTTTATTTTATTTTTTTATTTATTATAAGAAAGACTAAATAAAAAAATAAAGAAAAAATTAATATTAAAAAAATAAATAAAAAAAATGTAAAATTAAGAAAAAACTAATAATATAAAACTTTTATAATAAGAACTTAAAAAAATATTAATAAAATTTAATTCACTTAATTAAATAAAAAAAATTAATTTATATTTGTAAAAATAAACTAATCTATAAAAAAAGTTTTTTTTTAATTTTGTTAATTATGTAAGTATTATATAATATAATATAATATGAGCTAATTAGAAACTAAAATTAAAAATTATATGAAATAATTTATTTTATTTTATTTTATTATTTCATTATAAATTGTATTAGATACATAATAATAATACTTATTTTTTAATTGCAAATTCTGTTATTTTTCTAGTAATTCCTTTCTATAAAAATTCATATATCATCATAATTTTTATGCATATTTTTTGAATTATAATTAAAAGAACTAAATCTAATATTTTAGAAATAACTTATTATAATTCAACCTATGTATAATTTATAATATTCTTATATATTTCTTTGCTATATCTTAATATATTTTATATAATTCAATTTATAATAATATTTAAAGAATTATTCTTATAAATTCATTATCACATATTTTTTTCAATTTCAGTTTTTATAATAAATTTTAGATAAATTTAACTTTATCAATATTAAAGATATTAAAATTCTAATCTAAGATTTTTAAAGCACAAGTTATAATTTATTTATTTTATGAATTAAATTTTCAATTATATATATAATAAAATATTTTATTGCATTTTAAATTTGTTTTATTTTTACTATATTAAAATTCTTATTATAAAAGTTCTATACTATATTAAAAAAAATTACATTTTCATGATCATATTTTATATTTCTTTAAATTTCAGCTTATTGTATTTTACAGTTTATTTTGAAATAATAAAAAATTAATTAGAATTACTCTTGTAACTAATTTTTCTGTAAAAATAAAACCTTTTTTTATTACTAATTATAAGGTATAAGTAACATAAAAAAAAGTATATAAATTATTACTATTTTTAAGTAATTTACTAATTTTAATCATATTACTTCTATTATCATAATGATATTTTCATCAAAATTTTTATTAAATTATTTGATTTAAATATTTAATAATTAGTATTACTAATATATAAATATTTCAGTTATTTAATTATTAAAATAATTTCATAAAATTTAAACTAGATATTAACAAATAAGTAATATTCTACTTAACTTTTTAAAGTCTAAAGAATTAAGGTTAAAAAGTAAAAAGTAATTTCTTATTCAAATAAATGAATAATTTCTTATTTATAAT
Organism: Funneliformis caledonium; assembly: GCA_910591825.1. NCBI lineage: Eukaryota > Fungi > Glomeromycota > Glomeromycetes > Glomerales > Glomeraceae > Funneliformis > Funneliformis caledonium. The sequence continues at coordinate 11,157 of CAJVPQ010000662.1, forward strand.
ACTATAAACTAATAATTCTTTTATTTTTTATCACTTAACAATTTATAATATAAGTCCAATTCCTTTATAAGTTTTTAAAAATTCTCATAATTTTAAATATTTAATAGTTGATTATCTTTTACAATAACTTTAACAAATTTTTTATTTAATTAATTATTTTATATAAGATTATTAGTTATTATATTAGCCATAAATTGAGTTATTTTAATATTTTAAGATTTTTATTTAATTTGTAAATAATTAAAATTGCATATTATATAATGTTTTATTAAATAATTAATAAATTTTTAGTATATTCATTAGTACTTATTATATAATTATAAAATTATTCAACTTAATAATCAAAAATTAAAATAGAAAATTTAATATGTATTTTATATTTTTCTGAAAGTGGCAATTTATTTAAAAAATTCTAAATAAACCTTTAATCATTATTAATATTAATTTTTGTTTCTATATTATTATCATTTGAACTTATAAATTTTTTTAATATTACTTTAAATCTTATAAATACTTCTTATTTATTTTATTTTATTTTAAAAAATACATTTTATTTCTTTAATTTAAACATGTTTTATTTCTCTTAATAAAATAAATTTTGTTTTTCTTATAAGATATATTCTTTTTTGATTAACTCTAGTTATCGCTATTTTTGCATAATTAAGGCTTGTAATTCATATTTTATATATATTATTAATAAGAAGAATATGTAAAAAATATAAATAAAAAAATATAAATTACTTTTTTTTATAAATATAATGCATGTATAATATAAATAATCTAGATAAATTTAAATACTATTTACTGTATTTTGAATAATATTTAAATATTTGCTAGATAATTTAGATAATATTATATCTATTATTTATTTAATTTAATAATTGTTAGATATTTATTTTTAATAAATAATAAACTTTAATCTTTGTCTTATCATTATATATTGAAGTAATAAAATTTTTAGCTAATTTGATCAAAATCATTTTAAAATTGAAAGTTAATTCATTTTATAGTTTTTTTCGTTTGTTTAATTTTATTTTTTCATTTCATCTTGTTCACTTAATTTTATTTTATAGTTTTATTTCAGTTTCTTAATTTCATTTTTTCATTTTATTTAGTTTTTTTAATTTCATTTTTCATCTTGTTTAGTTTTTTTTTCATTTCATCTTTATTTTTTCTTTTATTTTATTTTTATTTTATTTTTTATTTATTTTATTTTTATTTTATTTTTATTTTATTTTATTTTTATTTTATTTAAAAAAATGATAAATTAAAATTTTTTTTAAAAATAATTTTAAGTAAATTAATAAAATTGTCATATAATGATTAACAAATTGCATATACAAAATAATGTGAAAATATTTCTGTAAAAATTATATCATAGTAAAATTATATTTGTGTAATAAAATTAGTAATCATCTATTATAACGAATTATTCATTATACATACTGAATAATTCATTATAATATTAATAAAGATTCTTATAATAAAGGCCTAACTGGTTAGATCAGCAATTTCGTTATATTAAGGTGTGACTGTATCTTCATTTTATTTACAGTTAAATCTTCTACAAACTCTTTATATATTCTATAAATTTTAAACTTTTTAATATTACCAAGAAACATATCACAAGTATCTATAAATTATTTTCTTATTGTTCATATTGTATATATTGGTATAGAATTTTTCAATTCACTTCAGATTTTATAAATTTTTTTTAAAAGCTATAGATTTATTAACGCTTAGATTTATTTTCTAAATAAAGGTATATTTATTATATTTCTATGATAGTAAGTATATATTCCTATCTTAAATACAAATGCTTTTTCTAACTTTTGTAAATATGTACTTTTAGTTTTAAAGAATTAATCATTTTTTAATTTTTTTTATAAAAAAATGCAATATTGGCTATTTTACTTACATTCTCTTATCAGAACAATATTGATTAATATTTATTATTTTTTAATAATTTGCGAATTTCAAAGTCTTGATTAACTCTTTATATTTAGTTATAATAATCAGGTTTCTAAATGTAACAGGTAAAACAATCTTTAATTTATCTACATTACTTTCATTTACTATAGGTATCATTGAATTATTTTTTTTTGTTTGTACTATTTTTTTTAATAAATATTCTGCATATTTTTAAAGATCGTTAGTAAATTTGATTAAAGGTGGCTTTAAAAAATCAAAGCATGAATGATTGATCTAGGATATCTCAAGATAAGCTGATAAATTTTGACTATAAAAATTCAGTTCATCATAAGTAAATAAAAAATAGCTTTTCTTTTCTTTTACTGAATCAAACTGACTAACAAATTAAAAGAATTTTACTGGGATTGTATATATATCATTAAATGTTTTATATCTACATTTATCAATATACCATAATGCGTTTGATAATTCTTTAATCAATTTCTTTCCTATAGGTATAATATCATAAGTCTAACCACTTTTATATGAAGATATATAAAAAAGAATATCTAATTTTAATATGATTTTGATGTCTTGATAATTGTTAAAGGAAATTTCCTTTGCTATATATCCAATCAAATTCATATGTTTTCATATAAAATTTTTTGACTAAATAAAAAAAAAGTCTGATCATTAACCTTAAAATATCAAATGATTAGGATGAGAACAATTTTTTATTTATATCACTTTATATAGGATTGTAAGATATTAGATTTGTATCATATTTTATATTATTAAATTTACTGATATATATTTGTATATAAATTTCTTATAAGAGTAAAATACTTATATTTTTAATAATATAATTATTAAATAAATTTTTAAAATATGTAATAAATGTTACAATTTATTTTAACTTAAATTTTAAATTATATTTAAAATAAAAATTCTTATTATTTATAAAATATTTTAAAATTATTAAGAATATATAAAAAAATAAAAAATATCATTATTAAGTAAATTATTTTATTAAAAATATATTTTTATTTACAATAAATTTAAAAATTAATCTAATAAATTATTTTTAAATATAATATATTATATTTAAAGTATTACATATAATAAAATTTAAAGTAATAAAATAAATATTTATTAATTTATAATTAAATTTAATATATTTTAAAAAAAGTATTATATAATTCAAATAACTAATTCTTATTATTTTTTTTAATTAATTTTATCTTATAAAATTTTTTAAATATTTAATTTCTTTATTTAATACTTAATAAATAAATAAAATAATAAACAAATTTATTATTATTTTATTTAATTATAATAATTATATTTTATTATTTAGAATAGAAATTATTAATTTTTTTTTTTCTAAAAAAATATCAATTAATTTTTATTAAAACTTTAATATAAAAAATCAAAATTTAATGAATTATTTAACAAAATAGTTTTTGTTAAATTATTTTAACAGATTCAAATATAATACTGGTAATATATATATGGCTATTATTAAAATATCTAATCTTTTACGGTATCCTTTATTTCTTTCTCATCTATTACTTAAAATTAATACAATATAAATTAGTTAAATTCTTAAAAATTCAAATAAACAAAAATTTAAAATTAACGAAATACCTTTTGAATTGATTCTAAGTTTAGAAAAATCAATAGTTACAGATTCTATTATAATTGAAAAAAAAATTGTTAATTTACAATTTAAAATTTTAAATAACAAAGTAAAAATAATAAATGTACCGGAATCTTCAATTTCAGATGGATTGTCATTATTGTCATCATTAGCAATTTTGGGTGCTGAAAGATTTTTAAAATCCAAAAACCTGCTAGTATAATATGCCCGGGGATGTGTAGTGAATGAAAGATCATCATCAGAACTTGTTGTAGATCGAAGCTTGTTCATCTCATCTGCTTCTTCGAATTGCTTGTTAATTAATGAATGTTTATCATTACAATTCCTTTCTAAATTATCTAATGAATCACACAATTCATTAGCATTAGGACGGTTCGAAGGATTTGCGTCCCAACACCGTTTAATAACATCAAAAATTAGTTGCGGAATCTTATAATCAGACTTTGGTCTCAATCCTTGACAAATTTTTAAAGCTAACGATTCATCATGAGCCATATCATAATAAGGAGGCAATCCTGTAAGTATTTCATATGCTACGATTCCGAATCCATAAATGTCGCTTGCTTGAGTATACTCTTTCTCACTCAAGACTTCAGGGGCTATATAAGGTAACACTCCGTATACTTGCTTTTTGTCAATTTGTGCAGCTGGTTGACATAACCTCAAACCACCAATAAGGAATTCATTCCAATAATGAACCAATATGTTGCCACTATGAAAGTTACGATGAATTAATCCATAAGCATGAATATTCTCAAGACCTTTTGCAATACTACTTAAAGCATTCAATTTATTAGTCCAATTCATCGAGTTAAACTTTTTATTCAATCTTTGTCTCAGATTACCATTTTCTGCATACCGCAATACAATCATGAAGCTATTTGTTTTTGGGTCCTTAGTAATACCATAACAGTGAATTACGTGATCTGAATCATTCATGATATGATGAGAACTGACCTAAAAAAAAAAAATTTGTATTGATGAATAATAGTCATTTCAATTAAACTTTTAGGAAAATAAAAAGCAATTTACCTCATTTAAAAATTCATCCGTAATATTTTCTAAACCATGTAAACATTTTAAAGCGACTGTGATATCGTGTTTGTTTCTTTTCCATTTTTTATATTTAGTATCCCAACCCCATATATACCCATCTTTCCAAAATGCCTTATAAGTGATTCCAGAACCTCCTTTGGATAAATGTTCAATGCTTTCAAATCTATCATATTCGATCCATTCAATCACATTTTTGTAACCCGTTGCAAAGAGTTGTGATTTTTGAACAAGGCCGTTGATGTCGTTATTTCCACTGTTCCAATTTTTGAAATTTTGCTGAAAATGTTTAGCGTTACATGATTGACACCAATTGAAATGAGTTTTTGGTTGGTTGCATTCCTTACATAAGCCATACTTTTTATAACGTGCTTTTAAACCTTCATTTAAGATTAGTTTATCAATTAACGTTGATTGTTCAACAGTTAAACTAAAATATTCAAAATTTTTTATTTGTCCGATTGTATCATTGCTAAGGTGCAAACTTTCTTCCATCTTTGAATATATTTCTTTTTTTTTGTTTTTTTAATTCAAAATCGTATAGAGACGTATAATTTTGTTTGCGAAAAAAAAAAAAAAAAAAGGTCGGCTGGGAAAATATTCCCCGATTTATATTAGTTTTTATCAACTTTTTCTATTGGTTCTTGAAATGATTTTCTGATCGACAATTAACTAGATCATCATCAAACCAAATATTTGTATGCACTCAACATTGTAATTTTAATAAGGTACGTGAATCTTCTAAAAAAAGCAACGGTATCTCCGACATCGTTGTTATCTCGTACAGGATTATTAAATGATTTGCATAAAGTTTGTAACGCAGGAATATTAGAATTATATCATGACGGGATTCTTTTTTTAAGGAAGTTCTCAATAAATGTAAGGATTCTTTCCTGCTATTACCATATTTCACAATTTAATTAAAATTTTAAAATGATTTAATTAATAAATCTTAATGATGCAAAATTTTTGATTTTGTAATATAATTGATGTGACTACTGCGGGAGAAAATCAAGTTGAAATAAATATAAAAAATGAGTATTGACCGACCGAAAAATATTCCTAGGGAACTAACGTTGATAACTTACTAAATGAGTTTATATTTAGCAAATAATGTCATAAACTTACGGGATTTTTTTTTTTTGTTAGCCTAAAAAGTAAAGGTTAAAAAATGCTTAGTGATAAAATAAATCTAACTAAAAAAAATTAGTTATTTGAAATATCAAATATCGAAGAGAATCAATCCCACATGATTTTCGTTAAATCTTTTTTTGTCCGGCTCAGTTATTTCATGTTTGCTGGTCTCGACCTAAAAATATGATATGATTACCCTCGTCATTATCATTTCGTCAGTTTCTATTTCTTCTATTGAAAATGACAACACATTTAGTGTCAAAATGGAAATCCTTTAATTGAAGCGAGTATCTTCATTATTCAAATAATAAATTCAAATAAATAAAAATCATTATCTAGCACGGACTACTTATATGGTTACACAACGTTTTTGATAGTCGTACAAATGAATGTAAATGATGAAAAATTTGTCTACAGGCATTGAACAAAATAAGCAAGAAGGAAAATATGGTTTAATGATTTTGATGAATAAATCAATAAACTTTTTCAAAGAATAATTTATTATTCACATTTTAATATAAGTTATTAGCCTTATTTGAAATAATTTCCTCATTAACGTTAACAATTTCTTTAAATATCTTGACACTTATTCTAATTTTGGAATTCGTTAAAATAATTGATGTCTTCACATTTTAATTTGTAATCACACGTTCTTTTTAATATAGAATAATGTTTTAGAAAAATCATAATTATTATTTTCTGTAGATATTCCTTTACCTAACTTTTAAAAACTTTTATTTTGAGTTTGACTTTAAAAATTCAGATACAAAACTTCTTTTTTTTTCGTGTTACAGAAGTCACATCTCCATTTCAGCCTTTTGGAAGATTATTTTATTTAATTTTGTATCTTCAATGATTATTGGATAAAAAGACAGCTAAGAGAGGATTTATACATAAATAAAAATAGTGAAAATTAAATTTTCGTTTGAATTTTTTTCATCAATGAATAAATTTTTACCACGTTAAAATAAAATGGATATTAATTAAAAAAAAAAAAAATAATGAAATGAAAAAGCATAATATGTAATCGCATGAATCATTTGTCACAGTCGTTTTCCGTCAACAAGGTTAGCTTTCAACTCTACCGTAAAAATTCTTAAATTCTTTCGTCATTGTACAAGGTATATTGCTATCTTTCTACTGATCTGCTTTATGTTACTTTAAAACAATTTGATACAACATCTTAGGCGTCGGCCATAAAATCGCCTGATAATACATTTATTTCTCAAATGCTGTCTTGCATCCAACTTTTATTTTTTTTTAAAAAAAAAAGTAAGTGGATCATATTTTATGACATCGCGCGTATAATATTTTATCATAAATTTATTTTGAGAAAATAAACTTTTGTGATGTTGTGTTACGACAGTTAGAACAAGATGATAGATAGATGGCGTTAGATTTATAAGTTGAGATAAAGTTCTGGCTGTAATTTTTTTTTTAATTGAAGATTAGATTTTTTAACATATAAAAATGGTGCATTCAAATATTTTATAAATGAATTGCTACCAATTTTCTTTTAAAGTTTGCAGCAATACCCATAAAGCAAATATATTTTCGCACCATTCATTCCCCATGTATTTATCAAGGCTCTTTCATCCAAGTCCTACATGAGAATACTAGTAGTATATTATATTCATGCTCCAACAATCGATTCAAATAATCGATTTGTAAAATATCAAATAAAGTAAATTAATTGAAAGGGTGCAATTCCTTTGAGACCCATGATTTGTATTAACACTTCCTTCATTTAACTCTGGTACATTGATTGGGACGTGTTATACAAATAGTATAAATTCAAATATATATATTTTTTTTTGATGGAATAATATGATATTTATCGAAGAAAATTCCTAAATTTGTCTATATGAAATTTTAAAAATCACATAATAAAATAAGCTTTACGATTTAAATTAAAATATTTATATGTTACACAAGCTGAAAAAATGATGAATACACTTATATTGTAAACAACTATTTCTATTTTAGACCACGAACGTTTAAGCTAATTTTTTTCAAATTTCAAACTATTGTTCTTGTGATTAATTTGAGAGATATTCAAGTTTGAACTGTCATAACGAAAGAAGTTTCAATTTTTGTATAAAAAAAAAATTTTTAAAAAACTCTCACTACTCTTTTCTCGATCATATAAAGTTAAATTTGAAATTCATTGATTAGTTATTATTTGGATCAAATGCATTTTCAATATCATCAACTATTCCAAGATAATGCCGAATCATTCATATATAGAGGATACTTCAAGTAAATTACATTTAAACTTTTAACTTATGATTACGCTACTTTGAATGATATTTTCGTATGATTAAAAGTATTAAACCTAATTATTATAAATCTTTGCCAGTTTTACAAACTGTATTGGATACGATTCCACCCGTTAATTTACAATGAGGTACGACCATCCACGAAATAAAAAGCCCAAACATTTCTGCAAATTGAACATAGCCAGAGTTGGAAAGTCAACTTGTCATTGATTTGTTCACAAAGCAACGAAAAGTTTCTATTTAATATTTATATCGTTCGGATGATTAACTTGTTTTTTAGTAATTTCTTAGGCGTTAAAGGTTGTACTTACACCGACTCATCTACTATTTAAGAGGCAACTAGTACTTCATGATGACAGAGTCGGACCCATAGCTCAATTTACCAACTTGTTTTTGATTTTAATTTCAAAAGAGATTTAATATGTATTTAATTTACCTTTATTACAATGATGCCACACACGAACATTTGAACAAATATATTATGTATAAAATCCAATGATTATATACGTGAAATTTTTTATTTCATTAATTACTAAAATAGGAAGAGGTGTAGTGCGTGTATGATTTAAAGCATTTATTCGAAAATACATAATAAATTGCTCCAGAATACAGAATACATTCTATTTTTTACCTTCAAGGTATTTTCTGCTGAATAACGATGGACTAATGACCTTTGAAGATTAACTTTGGAGGTTGTTATTTGGGATTTTAAGGGCTTAATTTTAACATGCCTGTGGTTTTTTTGGTTTTACTGTATTAGTTTTCCTTCCTTAATAATACTTACTGGTAACCATAAACATCAAGCTTTATTTCATGTTGACTGTGGAATTTTTTTTTTTTTGATAATATAAAAGAAAAAAATTTTTTAACCTGAATAAGGTTTGCCTCTTCTACGTAGTAGTGTCCTGGAGTAACAGTTATTGGTCGATTTCTGGCTAAGTGCAAGAATATTGTGATCCTAACTTAATAATCGAGAATTTTCGTTAGTTGACTTTAACATTGAGTTTTCTTTAAATAAATAAAAAAATCATAATTATTTGCGCGCCGGTTGAGATTGTGGAAAACAACTTAATTTGAAACTACAAAGATCTCCGGGGTAGCCATTGTTGGTCCAGCGACTCAAACAGAATATTGTCCATTCGGCGGTGGGAAGGATTCTTGAATCACAAATCAAAAAGGATGAATAATCCATTAAAGTATAATGACTTGGATTATTAGCTCCCATAAAGTTTATTTATTGCCAAGTCAATTTTATGCCAAAGATAATAAAAACTTTTCACTTCAATACCTTAATGTGTTTATTCGCATAATCGAAAACTAAACAATTTTGAAAGCATTCAATGTATGTATTGGTTTCCAGTTAACTGCTAATTCATCAATAATAATTACTGGATTTATAATATGACCAAAATAAATTTGGAAATATTTATTTCCGCGTGGTGGTATTGCTTGTTTTTATCCTCCGAAGGTTTTTTTATATTTTGAAAGTTATCACTGATAACTGCGCAGTTATCGGAACCCAATCAAAAGAGAAGTGGTATTCTACAAATTATAACTTAACATGTTGCTCATGTGCAAGCATGCTTTAAGGAATAGTTGTCTAAGCAAGAAAGATATAATAAATAATTAAGCAAACCTTCGATAATCTCTTCATATCAATACAATACGAATTGATAGTGCACAAAAAAAAATGTGTTGTGCGAAATAATTTCAAAATTTACTTCTAATGGCTGATAGGAAAATTACCTTGTGGCGTAGTAAAAATTTCGAGTGTTATTTACTTCTGGTAATAACAGTTCATATTATGAAACTAATAAAACAAGCAAGATAAAGTTTCATAATGCCAACTCAAATTAAACTTATTAATATAAAAATAATTTACATATAATAATTATGATTTGATTACAAAATAAATAAATTACATGATTGATAATGAATCCTGTTAGTGAATCTTTTTAAGAATCTCATCGTCACCGTTATAATAATACTTTAATTCTTTTTCATATAAATTTAATATATATTTGAGATTTTCAAACTTTGAAATAAAGTCCTCGGCGTACAACTCTTTAATACGATATTGTGCAACGTGACTGTAATATCCACGATTTTGCATAGCAGATTTCGAATAATATTTAACGGCTTCTTCATAATTTTTCTCCTTCTCATAAAATTCTCCAAGAAAAGTTTGACCCATAACCAATCCTTTCTTTGCCGTATCTTTTAACATTTGAATCCCTTTCTTTCTTTCATTCTTGTTTACACCTTCTTTTTTATTAACTAAAATTCTTCCAAATTTAGCTTTAGCATATAAATTATTTAATTTTGCGCCTTCACCAAAACATTTTTCTGCTTCATCCTTATCCTCTTTAATTCCATTATTACTATTACTTTCATAAAGCAATCCAAGAAGATATCCGGATTGTCCATCTCCCATTTCCAAAGATTTTTTATACCATTTTATAGCGGTTTTTAAATTTGATGATTTTAATAAATTTTTTAGCTTAAAGGATTCTAATACATGACTATTGTGATACAATATTGCCATATTTCTCATCGCTATCCTCCTATAAATCAATATATTTCTATTCTTCGAGTTCTTTGAGTTTATTATTTCCATAAATAATTTTTCAGCCTTCTTTGGGCTGTAATCAGTTTTTCCAATGGAGTACATAAATCCTAAACATAATTTCGCTTCAAGTGATTTTAACTTTGCAGCTTCTTCGTAAAACCTTCTAGCCTTATTATGATCTTCTTTATTACCTTTCAGGTAAAATCCCGCCAAGGCAATTTTATATGTTACATCTTTTTTTTGTTTTGCTTTTTTTTCCCAATCTTTTAAGGTTTCATCAGTGATTTCATCGTTTTCCTTTTCAAGTTTGTTGATAAATACCTCATAAGTTCCAACTCCTCGCACAGGATCTTCATCTATCAAACATTTAATAGAGTCATCTTGCATCCACTCAGGAAATAAATTATACATTTTACCAGAATATTCTGAACCACCATCAATCTTATCGTGCTTTCCCGTAATGAAAAATATTGAAGCATTTCCTATTTGTGGGGATTGTTTAATTTTCATAAGGACTAAATGCTTGGCTTCCAAGATTTTACTGTTATGTAAATCAATCCTAGCCGTGGATAAAGAAAGTTTTGGAATCGATAACTTTGGATGACCGGCGCTATAGCATTCATAATATCCTAAGAATGCGTTTTCTCTTTGTTTTTGCTTCTCATTTGGAATAAAAGGTTGAACTTTTTCCTTGTTTCGATATAATTTAATGACTGATTGTTTAAATGAAAATTTTTTAACCGTTTCAATGAAATTCTTATTTTTCTTTGGTTTTGATGAATTGATCTCACCATTCTCGGATGTAGAATCTATCGTTTTGGTTTTTATCACTAAAGATGTGGACGTTAAATTTATGCTCGAATAAGATTTGTTTGATATAATAGATTCGACGTATAAACTTAGGATTTCAATATCCTGTGCGTCAAGACTTGAAGAAGAATCAACAGATTTACTATCTAGTTCTATTTGTATTTGAGGAATTTCATCTACGCCCATTTTTTTTTTCTGTCCTTATTATCAAACGATAAGAAATTAAGGAAAAAATTTTAATGTTATGAATATAAAGAAAAGTTTTTTTTTTTTAACTTATAATTTTTTTCGGCACTTTATTAAAAAGGAACACCATCAATCACTTGACCTGTCCTGAAATGAAAGCTTATTTTGAAAATATCCGGACATTGATGATCGTACCTTTGAATGGAAATATAAAAAATAATTTTTATTATTACGAATTGAGTAAAATTTCTAATAAACTGTTTATTTTTACTCCTTTATTTTCCTTTTATGTATGTATGTTCATCCTGTTTTGTATTTAAAATAAATGGTACAGTATATTATGTTTTTGTTACATTGAATTACTTTTATCCGAACTGACGCGCTGATCAATTAAAAAGAGTACGTCATAAATCACTTTCAATAATGTTGTTTAACAAATGCTCCAATTGGTAGGCTCAATTGAAAATTTTCGAGTTGTTTCTAATAACATTTGTTACGGTTCATATGATTTACTATGTTCGTAACTCCGAAACAAATTGCTTGCATTATATTTACTAAGTCTCGTGACAATTTTAATAGTGACCCTGTGCTACAATGAATGTAAAGAAACTAGACTCATTAAAATCACGTGAGTATGATAATTATATGCATGAATAGTCAGCGCCATGCCTAATCAAGAAATATCGATTTTTTTTTTCTTCCAAATTTTTATATCATGTACAAAGATAAAAGTGTAGAAATTCTTGAAAAACCTGGCCTAGAAGTTGCTGGTAAGCATCAAGTTTATCATATTAAGATTATTTGACAATTGTTCCGAGACAACAAAATTATAAATTTTTTGCCATTTTCAGATACCCCCTACATTGAAGGAATTAAATGGTAAAGACATTTTATTTTTATAAAGCCAAGCTTTATTATTCAATAATTAAAAAATATATATTTAATGACGATGAAGATGAAAAACAGATTGTAAGAAGTTATATTTCTTTATTATATAAAAATATTTTTTATATAATTTAATTTTAACTTTTTTATTTTTTTTTTTAAAAAAAAATTTAATACTAGGGAGTAAGTTGGTTTTTATTGTTAAACGTTTTATTAAAATTTTAAACTCAATTCATTTTATTTAAAATTATTAACTCTGATATTATCGTTATAGTTGGTAAGTTATTTTCACCAACTAAATATATTATGTTTTATTACTTACACAATAAAAACATAACCGAATTTTATCATTTAAAAAAATATTTAATAATCTTTAAAACTATAGATGGTAAGTTTATTAAGTTTATCGATTAATTATCCTTTTATTTTATGACATGATAATTCATTATTTAATTATTTTTAAAAAAAAATTTCACAATCGATAATACAACAGAAAGTGAGCTGAATTTAAATTATTTAATTATACTTTTTACCGTAAAATTTAAACTCAACTAACTTTTTTTTATTTAAAAAAATACAGATGGTAAGTTATTTTTATTGATTATAAATAATTACTTTTATTATAATTTAAACTCGAATAAATTTTTTATTAAAAAAACAAAAATTTAATGATTAAATAATACAATAGATGGTAAGTTATTTTTATTGATTGTCAGTATTTAATTATACTTATTACTGTAATTTAAATTCAACTAAAATTTTTATTTAAAAAATAATTAATAATATGATAGATAGTAAGTTTTATTGATTATCAGTATTTAATTATACTTGTAACTATAATTTAAAGTCAACTAAATTTTTTATTTAAATTCAATAGATGGTAAGTTATTTTTATTGATTATCAGTATTTAATTATACTTGTTACTGTAATTTAAAGTCAACTAAATTTTTTATTTA
>CAJVPQ010000663.1:0-24589 GCA_910591825.1 Funneliformis caledonium
AAAATCACACGATAATATCGTTATTGTGCTTGCGTTGATAAATAGTCAAAATTATTGTCCAATTCGTAATGATGATCAATCAGATTTAGCCACTAACGTAACTGATCGTCATTATGAATTGGACAATAATTTTGATATTAATCGTTGCAAAGCACAATTATTGGCTAATAATTGCACATTCAAAATTTACCGATTTTGTTAAAGTATCATTGATAAGTAGAATGTATTTGTGATTTACGAGAATAAAAAAAACTCATTACTAAACGAGCATGTAGCACTGCGTTGAACTAAAACATTTCGAATATATTATTCATGGTTTGTGACATGTGTCTGAAAATATATAAAATAACAAATACGAAATTTTTTTATTGAAATGGTAAAATTATTGAATTTTCTTCGTTGATAAGCCAAAATTAATGCACTGCCAACTTTCTTTTATGACATTCTTCCTGTTAAAAATTCCTGTTAAAAATCAATTGATAAATTTATTTAGTGAAATTTATAAAATTTAAGTTTAACCTATCGAGGGAGGACAAAAGTATTGAATAAGATATTGTGTAAATTTTTCATTTTTAACTATACCAAGTTTTTAAGTAACATTTCGGGCATCTATTGCATAATTGAAATATTTTTGATTATTTAATATGTTGCAATTCGTAAAATCAAATTTGAAAAAAATCTCTATTTTTTATTTTTGCGCATTATATTTTCGTTAAAAGTCTTATCACTACAAAAAAAAAAATGGATTCAGCAATTCAGAAATCATAAATTACGTAGATGTTAACGTTATGTGGTTACTTGCAAGCTTATTAATCAGTAGAAATAAACAAGTTGATTTGAAAAATGGGGAGTTTTTTAAATTCAATTTTCCGCCCTGCATAACTTAAATCAATAAATGAAAAAAATGTTTCATTAGCTAATGCGATTAAAAAAATATAGGTAATTTACTTATGAAAAATTTACAAAATTATTTAATTCTTGACCGTGCAATATTTCTGTCCTCCCTCGGTAATATTTTGAGCTACGTTATTATATCATGTGTTATAGAGTTTGAGAAAAAATGTTTTTAAGTCTATATAACGGCACTTCGTTTTGCATATTTTATAAATATTGAGAACTTTTAATGAAGTTCATTTTAAAATGTCCTAACTGTTAATTTGTTTTTTTTTAGATGAACCCATCAAACAATCAAGTATAACTTCAATTAATTAATATATATTTATCCTCGATGCACACGCTATTATTTTGGATCTTACCTGGTATGCATAGAGGTTATTTGTTAAACTTCCAAATTATTTTCTATTATATCCGATTATTAAATTGACGAGAAACGTGATAATTAATAATAGACTATAGTTAGTCAAAAAAAATCTTTAGTAGTTCGTTATGATTCCAATCTCTACCAAGGAAGGCCCTTTCATAATATATTTCTTTCTCCTCAAAGAATTTTGCGGATATTTAATTGATGTCACACACCTGTGACATGTTTATGGACGGTCGGTTTGCTTTACGGATCATGATTGTATAGAGAACTACCATATGAAATTTTTTAATATTATTGTACAAAAAAGATCTTTTATCAGGATCTTTTTGATAATATTGTTATAAAAATTTTCATGCTTCGTCATCATCGTCATCATAATGTGAAAGAATTAACTTGAACATTACGTAATAAAAATTCATGCGTCTATAACAACATCATCTTATTTTCTTTTTTTTTTTATAAAAGAAACATGTACTTTACATTCGTCTTACCTAAAATTGTGTTCAAATTTCAAACGACAACGTTTCTATTTCTGCTAAACTTTTCGAACGCGCTCTCACTTTTGACAAGATTTGCATTATTAGTGGTTTTCCATTATGGTTACGAGCTAAACAATATTCGCGAAATATTGCTTGACCTACGGGTTCGAATTCCCGTGATGTTCATTTCTATAGACAAGTGTTACCCCAGTGCTATAACGTGTTGATAAGAAATCATCTTTATGAGGTCGTTCCTATAATACAGTGACTCTTAAGAACTGACTCACGAATTCCTTGTTCATTCTAATACTTAGATTACAATATCATTGGCATATCGATGGAACCGCGCAGGCTGAATTCTTCCATTTCTGGTGGCATCCTTTGTATTAAATTTAGAGCGATGACATGACTTAGACTTGGATGCAGACGCTCCCTAGTTTGCTCATCCATCCTCTTAGAAGAGTTTGCGTTACACGTGATAGTTTTCTTCGAGTAGTTTGTCTCCTTTCACTCAAAAAATCAACATAAATTTTTAACGCTTATTGTTGACATCAGTGGTTTTCAATTTTAGCTTTCTAACTTCTATTATATTCTACATGTCCGAAAGTTTTGAGAAAGAGAGATTCGACGCATTTTACTTTACGTCTAAGAAAATTTTCATAGCATTGATCTTTTCTCAACAAATTTGGAGAGAACTCAATGTCATTAATATATTAATAAAATTTTCAATCACTTCAATCAATTCTTTTAAATAATTGTCGCTGGGGAACCGTAAAAGTTCAACAAAGGTACAATGGACTACTTCTGCAGTAATTTTAAAAGTAACAAATTAATTAAGTTGTATTTAAAAAGAATTATGATGGACTAAAGTCGTAACCAAGCAAAAGTCCAGAAGGAAAAGAAGTTAAAATTTTTTCTTGTCTGATATATAATACCCTAAAAGAGAAGACATAAAAAGTCGTCGTTTCTCTTGATCTGACATCAATATACGATTGACTAAATTGATCGCGCGAATCATATCTTCATTAAAATTATTTAATAAATGTCAATATTCCCATAACTTCATCTTTAAGGTTATTATCTCATCCATGGAAGTAAATTTGTCTATATTATTGGATAGCAAAGAAATTTCATTATTTTTCCATATACCGAATTGGTGATTTCTTATCGTGATTGACTTTAATACTGGATCCTTCGAATACAGTAGTTGTTTCCCCAGGAAAAATGGGCTTGATGAAAGAACAACAAAATTGTACTGAATACCAATATCTAGTTGCCAATATGTTGGATGTCGAAGAAATGGTTGAGATAGTCGTATAATGGGATTATTCCAAGTCTTAATGCTTCTAAGAACTATGTGAACCTTTACATATATAGAATATACCAATTTCCTTTGAACAATATCTAAGTTAGGTCTGAAATTGTCATGAGGTTAGGATTTAGCATGGAATTGAAGCTTCATTTGGGACTAGACCTTAATAGGATTATTATGTGAGTATGACAGAAGTTCTCGTTTTCTTGAATGAAGAATCTTTGCTGCATTTGCTGATACGTTTTCATTATTGCAACCTTTTGTACTTGTGGTATAAGATAATATTCAAGAACTCCATAACGATTTTACCAGTGACTGATGACCGAAAAGCAATAGTTTAATATTATATGATTGGCTAATATAGTTTAATTTAAGTGATCGATAAATATAAATATATTATGTGTATTATTGTAAAAAATTAAGAATTTATAAACTCGTTTCTGATTGTGCTTGATTAACATTGTTAAGCCTAAACACTACGTCGTTAGGATAACAAAGCTTATTTGCTAACAAGGAGTTTAAGTTGTAAACTACGAAAGAAATAAACACGAATTTATTTAAGTTGAAGGGTCAGGTCGTCTTTATTGATGATTTATGTTTTAAGGAAATAGATATTGGCAAAGATATAGTTTTTATGTTGTTAAGATTATACTTTATTAATTGTACGGTAGAAACTTGTTAGTTTGTCAAGACGACAATACAGGATATTTATATAAAATACAATTATAAGTAAGAGATAATAAATATAACTATGATAATAAATATGATAAATATCACAACGATAACCGTGATAGCAGTGAAATTAGTGAAAATGATGATCACGATTTTCCTAGTGATCATTGGAGACATTAACTGACGCAGTCATTTAGTGACGCAAACGGTTATCACTAACAACTTCCCATCCCTAGATCACGTAGATCATTCCTTTTTCCAGCCGGAGGTAACTCATACGGTCATGTGAAAGCTAATAGTAAAATGGATGGACCTTATTTGGGGCTGGCTTATTAATTTTATATTATAGAATTAAAATCTCTTCGTAACATCATTGAATTCCTTTTTTATTTACTAATTTAATTCACACTTTTTACAATAAGGATTGAACACATTGAAGATTCTTAAATCCAAATCCATCCAAAATTTATAATGAAACAAACAATGCGCCCTCATTATGGTTATAGCCTTATGTTTTAATGGTGAACTGCCGCAGCATAGCCTTTGGAAATCAAAAAAAAAAAAAAGATCCCCTCGAAGCGAAAGAAAGCCTCAAGTCATCAGGGCTATGTGATCGGCGGCTTATAATGATGATGGGCTTGTAAGTCGGAATGAAATTAGTTTGTAAGGTTCCTTTGAAGGTAAGTATTTCCGCATTTGGGTGGGCTTTGTTTACAAAACGGATAAAGTGGGAAATCTAATTTCGAAAAAAAAAATTTAAGTATTTAACGGTGCGAAAAATTCTGAGAATTCTTCACAAAAAGTTGAATCTAAATAACAAATTTCTTTGTTTTTTTATTAAGAAACCTTTATTTTTCAACGATGTATAAAAAAATTACCTTGATTCTTTGGTTATTGGCAACCGTAATTCCTTTTGTAACCCTCGCTCAGAAATCTTGCGAAGAAACCTTTAATGCGACCGAGTGTAACGTTTGCCAAAAAACGGTATATGATGATGGCGCCTTATCATTTTTAACCGGTATCACCCCTTCATCTAAATGTCCAACAAGAATTAATTTTGACCACGTTATCTCTGAAGAGTACAAAAAAGCTGGTTATGAATTCTCCGAGTTTAACATTTCCTACGATCTCAAACCTTTAAAGTCAGCAATGGATAAGTATTGCGCAATAGAGTATACATGTGATCCATCAGAAATTGAACAACTCTTGGAAAAGCTCAAGACGGATTGTGCCACTGAATTGTCGGCTCCTTTTGATTTAAGCGCTGATCCCAGAACGCTTGATGTCAATTCGTTGATGGCTTACGGTACATTTCTCACTTATTATGGTGGTATTCCATATCACGAAGTCTCTTGTCTCAAGAACGATAAAGGAGGTACGTAGAAATACTTTAAACAAATAAATATACGTATAACGTTGAAATTATTACGAGGGCTAACGATATTTTGGAACTTTTTTTTTTTTTTAATAAGAATTTTGTTTTATCGAAATGTTCACTAAATTGTTTGAATTCGTCAAGAAAGAAAGTAATGGGGATACAAACATTGCCATATCTCTTGATGGGAAGACCTTATTCCTACCCGATGGATCCACCAAAGAAATTCCAAAGGATTGGAATTGCGGTGAATGTTGGACTAAAATTGCAAAGGTTCACTTGACCTATATCGAAGCTCATCCAATGGATGAGCAACTTGAAACCAATATTTTCGGCGGTCCTGGTCAAATGAAAGAAGAACTTTCAGCTGCATGCGAGGATAGCACCGAGGATGAGGGAGTTGATCTTGTTGAAATAAGAATTGAGAAGAGAGGTTCTGGGGGCTCAACCAGGAAAAATGGTCGTATGCTCCAACGCTCACTCTTGAGCGCAATTTGGTAGAGAGAATAGATAATTATTATAGAAATGAATAGATTACTTTTATATTTATATTATATTTGTCCATATCAAATTAGAATTAATAAAAATAATTGAAGTTAAATGACGTAATTAACGAGAAATTTAACCATCTTTGAGTGAAATGAATTAAATGATAAATTACATTTGAAAAATTTTTTTTAAGTGCCGGCCAAGACGACAAAAAGAAGGAGGTGGTCAGTTAAAAACGAAGGGGGAAGGGATAAAAACCATAATCAATGGCTACGTAAGAACCAGGAGGATCAAGATCCATTGGTTCGGGCCACTAATTAGAATAAAGGGGGTTTCAATAAAAATGCATGGTGGATCAAGATCCATTGGCTCTGGCCACCTAAGAAAACGAAAATGAATAAAGGGTCGGTTAAAAAATGGAAAGGTAAAAGAAGGGTAGAAGAATTAGAAGAAGACGAAATAGAGGAAGTGAAAGGAGATGAAAAAGGGGATGAACTTAAAGAGGGGGAAGGAGGGGAAGCAGGAGAACGATAAATTGTAGAGAAGGAGGAAGAGAAATAACGGGAGGAATTGGAGGAGGAACAAAAAAAGAAGCGGGAATAGGTAAAGGGAAAGGTGAAGGAGGAGTAGAGGAAATCGAAGAAGTTGGAGAAGCAGGAGAAGGAGAATAAACGGGAAATATAGGAGAATGGGGAAAAAAAGCTAAAGAAGGAGAAGTATTAGTAGGAGGTAAATTAGGGGATGAAGAAGAGGGAGAAAAATCGGAAGAAAGTGAAGAAAGAGAAGAAGAAGCAGCTGCAGAATAAGGGGAAGGGAAGAAGGTACAGCTGCTAAAGTGTTAGAAGAAGAGGGAACTGAAGGGGTTTAAAAGAAAGGGAAGTTGAAAAAATAGGTCGTCGCCTTGGCGCGGCACGAGGGACACCTTGAACACGAACCTGTCGTGTCTTTCGAGCCATCGTTTAAAAGATTCCTTGAAATAATAAAATGTAAGTTATTATTTGGTTTACTTCATTTTTATTAAAAAAAAAACGAAAAAAGATACCCACCAAAAAGTAAAGAAAAGTTGGAATGAGAGCCTCAAAGAAACAAAAATTGGCCAATGAACAATCATCGACGATCATCATTTACGTCATTCATAAATAACAAAAAATGACGTCTACGCTTTCCAATCTTGGTTTTTTCACCGATGAACAATTAATTAAAATTTTATGACGTAACTAATTTACTCCCACGCTACGATTGGCTGGTATAATTTAGGTGTTCATCGATGTGACACTGGTGATGTTTCAATTTTTAAATATTTGAGGGATAATTTTTTAGGTTATTGTGACGGGTCAAAAAAAAAAAATATTTTCTATTGAACAGGTGGCAATCAATATTGTTCTTCAAGATTATCTTGCGAAAAGACTTTGAAAATCTTTGTTAAATTCCAGTTTTACGGAAGTAAAAGAAACTTTGTTCAAAGGTCTTCACAGTCATTTCTAAAATTGTTTAAAAATATTTCAATGAAAGATTTTTAAATGAACTATACAATTACTCATGATCATTAGTAATTTTGCAATTACTTAAGAGTTACGATTTTTTTTTTTATTTACATTAAATTGATGATCTTCCCCCTGATACTTTTAATGGAACAGAGAAATAGTAACTATAATTGTCTAATAATATGTATGTATGTACATATCAATGACAAAAAAATTTAAAATATTTAAAGACTCGATTTTCTCACAGTCTTCTTCACTCTTCTTCGAGTTGGAAAATTCTATATTCTTTTTTTAAAAGAAATATAGAAGTAGAAAACCTCCCAACAAATTTTTAACTCAACGTCTTAAAATAAATTCTTACTAAACTCCAATCAGTCAATTTAGACGAATCGATAAGACTTTTTGTTTAGTTCTCGTTATAATTTATAAATCAAACATGAGTGAACGAACCAGAATTGTTCTTTTTGGACTTGCTGGACAAGGAAAATCCTCTATTGCTAACATGCTGATTCAAGGTGACATTTATGACGAGGTTAAAGATCATGAAGGCAATTTTCAAAGAAGAAATGCGTTCAAAATTAACGATGGTGCTGTTGGGGCAAGTGTTGATCTTGTATGTGGTGCTAATGATGTATTTGAAGTATACGATACGATTGGAGTAGGTGAAACAGTTTCTGGAAGTGTTCCGCATAATAAGGCTGTCAACGCGATAAGAAATTATTTTACTATATGTCAGGTCCCACTCAATTATATAGCTTACGTTAAAAAGCAGGGTAGATTTACTGTAGAAGATCGTAAAATGTTCCAATTATTTAAAAATATATTTGAGGGAAGTGATGAAAATTTCATTATCATTATCACTAATAGTGGACAGAGATGGGTAGAAAGGAACCTAAACGCAATAAAGAAGATATTTGGAGATTATCCGATTATTCCGGTTGACTTTCCTTGGGATGAAGAAGAAGAAGATGATACTTTTCATAGAAATAAAAGAGCGCAAAGCCTGCAAATTTTGACTAATAGATTCTCAGAATTACAATACAAGGGTATTGAATTTCAGGTTCTTAGCTCGTTTCAGACGGTCGAGAACATAATAGCTCAAGTCATTGACATTTTACCAGTAGCTGGCTCGACATACCAACTGATTTCTTCTGGTGTATACTATAAGATAGGAAAGAAAAATTTAGCAAAACAAAGACTTAGAAATGGGGCTGTCGGGGCTGTTATGGATATTGCGTGTGTTGGTGCTCTTCGAGTTGGTGTATCTGCGGGTAAGGTAGCAGGAAAAAGTGTAGGAAAAATTGTTGGAAGAACTGTAGGGTTGGAAGTTTTGTCGAGAGTCGTACGAAATGGTTTTAAGAATTTCACATCTGAATAAATGATTGGACGTATTTTTAAGCTAGTTAATATGTACTAATTATTCTAATATATTTTTTAAATAAAATATTTTCGCATAAATCCGCTTTACGATCCTAAAAATCACACTGTTAAAATACCATAATATTACAAATGCTAAATTCTCTCACATTTATCAAAAATTATTAATACATGACCCGAGCTTTAGTAGTACTCGTTCATTTAGGCACGTACTATACTTGTCACCATACCATTGGATTTGGGCAACACCCAATGCCCATTGAGATATAACCTATTGGTGTTAGAATCGAAAAAAAAAAAAAAATCCCAAATCCCAATTATCGGTTAAATTTAATGTAGGTTTGTTAAAATAATTGAAGACATTTATGTAAAAAAAAAAAAAATAATTTGAAGACGATAGTCCAATTGTTTTTACATTGATTCCATTAATTAAAATTATATGCCAAAGACGTTAGAGAATGTTCGTTTCGTAATTTCTAATTGTAGTTTAAATAAATTATAATTATTATAAAATAATTACTTTCAGATCTATCCAAATTATTATTAAAATTAATAAAATGAGAAATAGTTTGTTGGATTTCTCTTTTTACATCACTTGTATTCCTAGTTGTATACATTTTTCGTTTTGTTTGGCTTACTTTCTGTTGAAATTTCGGTTTCGAAATAATTAATAGCGTGAAACCATTACATTAAATGTAATTCCGCCCAGAGGTACCATAATTTCGCATGTCACGGTTCAGGTTGTTAAGATGAAAAAATGACCGGATGCCAAGCTGTCCTAATAATTATTTTTTTTAATAAATACGCACTGGAAATCCTTAACATCTCAACATACCACATTCGTCTTTATTTTTTTGCATATATACACCTTAAAAAACCTTTTTTATCCCTTCGCGATATTTACGCTTAACATTATAATTTCATATTAATTTCCGATTACACAATTTTTTGTATTTGTGCAATTTTATTAATTAGAGTTTTAGCAATTGGCATTTATTTAGTTTAATATATTGAATTGATTAATTAGAGTCGACATTACTTCATTTTTATTCAATAAAATCTTCTTACATTTTAAATTGTTTAACAAATACATAAACGAAAAAGAACTGAATACAACACTAGCGAGAAGTTATTTTAATTTGGTTTTATTTTCACGACATTCATTAAACTATAAACCAGAACGACACAAGTAAATTTCCTATTTTAGATAAGAACCTATCGAAAACGAGTCATTACATATATGGCCAAATTTAATTAAATTGCATTGCGCCAATTATAATACTTTTCGTACAGTTCTTAACAAACCAAGACAACAATAAGCTTAAATATTATGCATTACGTCGAACTATATTATATTCGAAGTATTCTTTTGGTAATCCTCATCCATGCAGACGTTATTGCATGATGTTTAAGTATTTATAACGCATTTGTCAAAAATAATTGCCTATTGATTAAATTTTCATCATGCGGAAACTATTTAACAGAGTACTCTTTAGTGTATTCTTCCAATAGAGTTTTCTAGTAGTAAATCCGAGGACAATACTTTCTTTTCATTTAATGCTAAATGCTTACTATTTTCTGGATAGAAGAATATTATAGCAAAGGTTCTCACAAAGAAAAAAAAAAATTTATTTATTTTTCAGCCCCCGGTTTAATTCTTTCCGCTAAACACTCTCTACTCGGGCAACTTAAAGTTTATAAAATTGATAATCGATGGTACGGTAATTAACAGATAAAAATAGAGTTACTTTTTGTAAATTTTTTACACAAATCACAGTCTCACAAATATTAACAATTGGTAATGGGTTTAATTATTGTTCTATTTTAGATTGGCGTAATCAAGATTTCAAGATAGAAACTTGAAGAAAAAAGAAGAAACAAATTGCATAACTATGAGTCATTAAAAACTAGTCGTTAAATTATTTGATTTATTTGATTAGATTAGATTGAGGAGAAAGGAATATTTTTATATAAAGGGTAAAATTTTCTTTTTCGCTTTTTTTTTTTTTTTTTTAACAAAAAAGTGTATTAATGAAATGAGTAAGTTTGCGATGAGTCACAGAGTCAGAGTCAGAGTCAGAGTCACAGAGTCATTTTTATTCAGCTAGAATTTCTACTAACTAACGCTAACTTCATTTTTTTTCTTTTCTTTTTTATTAAAGGTGACCGAAAGTGTTTTGGCTATGGGTGTACTGAACTCACAACATGCAGTAATTGCAAAGCCTGCGATAGTCATTGTCATTGTAAGTATGATAATTCTTTTTTCCTTCACTATTGAATATGTGACTCTGTGACGTGACTTGTGACTTAAGGATTAGTATAAAACGTTGCGTGACTCTTCGGTAGAAATATGAATGATAAAATTATATACTTCTCAGTAATTTCTTTAAAAAGTATAATTCTTGATGGATTTCCTTTAAATTTAATGTTTGAATAAATATCATATCAATACAAATTTTTTCTATTGAGTTGGAATTGTATAAATTTTTGTAGTTTCATTAAATTTTCTCGCGATGTTAAGTGAACATTTGTTAGGAAATATCATTTTAATACATAATAAAACCGAGTGCATTGTCCGAAATTTTGTGAATTTATAGAATTAAATGAAAATATATTTTATTTTATTTTATTTATTTAAAAGATTATATACAAAAGTTTTTTAGATTAATAATTAAAACATGGCTAGTCAGACTATTTCGTCAAATTGAAGGATAGCATTTATTTCAAAAACGTTATTAGGTATTAATGCATGTCTTGTTTAAATTTAATAAAATAAACAAGTTTTTAATGGACTAGAAATGAATCTTCCTAATAATATATACTATCTTTGTAAATATAATACACTACCAGCCTGAAAGGAATTCGAAAATATTAGTTGGTACAAAGATATACTCAATGCATGCTGTCTCGCGAACTTTACTAAACTCGTAATGGAATATAAAATCTCACTTTTTTTTTTTATTTATTTTGATCAAAGAAAAAATTTTTTTTTACCTATTGAATTATCTAACGAAGAACTGCCTAAAAGAAATGGAATATTTTTATTTTTATTTTTATTTTTAATTTAAATAAATATAAATTTACATTTCTCCTATGGCGATCCTTAACCAGAATCCGTTCTTCTGGATAGTTCAAATTGAAAATGGTAAGTTTTGTTTTTTATACATTAAATTAACAAATCTAAGAAAACATCATTTCTGGAGCGGGAGCTTCGCTCTGTTGAAAGAAATGCTCCAGAAGCATTTATTTTTTTGAGAACAATATAACAATTCGAGCAAGCTCGAAAATATGATACTTACATGATTATTGTAAGTATAATTATTTCAAATCTTAAAAGAATTTGTTCGTGAGGTCAATTTCTGCTAAATGATCATAATTTGAGTTTTAATTTTATTTTTTTTAATCTACAAAACTATGAATGTACCTATAGTCGCGGGGCAAAACCCTAAACCCATTTTGGCAAATGTCGAAACTTGTCAGAAATTATTTGACAGTTTTGGTTTCGATGGGTTTCGATGGGTTTCGACGGGTTTCGATAGGGCTCGAAAGCTTCGATAACAACTTTGCGAATTTGAAGGTTTAACAGGTTTATTGTATCACAATGTAGAACATGAAAACGAATTTGTTTTTTTCGTTTTTTATTTTAAATTAGAACAAAGTTTCCAAAATATTACATTATTTATCGAGCAGGTTTTAAATTTGAAAGCAAAGGTAATTGTTGAAGAATTAGAAAAAATTACCTAATGAAGATGATGACATCAACTTCTTCATAAGGTAATTTTTCAACAAGTACCATCGTTTAGAGGTTGGAACCGGATTAATTTTTTATATCCGGATTTATTTAATTTTAAAAATCGAATCCCGATTTAAATCCGAATTTCGAATCCAGTTCCAACCATCCTCTATATATTGATTTTTCAAATGAAAGTTTAATGGATGAAGAATACTGTCATGAGTTTAAATGAAGAAAATATGGAAGATAAATGATGTAACTGAACTTAATTATCAAATATGTAAATTTTTGGATTTTTTTTTTTATCCTTTATAAATATATTATAAAGAAAGTGATCTTTGCTATATACAATTTGCTCATCTCGTTAAACAAAAATAATGAATTTTTAAATTCAAAAATTGTATTTTAATATCAGAAGGTTGCGATGGGTTTTGCCATCCATCGAAACTGTTGCCACACGTCAAAACTTTCGCAATTTTGCCTTTAATAAAAATATTTGACAAAACGTTTCGACGGGTTTCGATTTCGATGCCTGTCGAAACCTTCGGGTTTTGCCCCTAAAATTATTTGAAGATTGTATCGTTTTACATGAAGAAGGAATTGTGCATTGTAATTTAGTAATGTTATGATCAATTATTATTTATTTATCTTAGCATTCTGGCAATATATTATTTCATCGAGATATTATTAAACTCGCCGACTTTGGATAATCGAAAAGAATTGTTGCAGTAACTAATTAGTAAAAATGTTTTTGGAGCAATTCCTTATGTTGACCCAAAATTATTTAACAAACGAAGAAATGACAATACATCACCACAATTTAAACTTAACGAAAAGAGAGACGTTTACAATGTTGGGTTACCCTTATGAGAGAAATCAAGTGGTCATCCTCCAATTTATTCAGCTATAGAAATTTTACGAGGACTAGTACATCTGAAGAATATGTATTCAAATAATTAAATTAAATGTAACTATTACGAAAACGAACGTAAAGAAAATATTCAATCGAATCAAACTTCTTGATCAGAAAATTCATCAAAAGTTTATAACTGGTATAATGATTTGCGCGTATTCATCACGTGCAAGTTTTCACTTAATTTTGTAATCTTGCAGTCAAAATCGTTTAAAAAAATTTTTTTTTTAATGATTAATAAATCCTTAGATGGTGATTTTTCGTAAATTGACAAACCGGAACACCAACGAATTAAGCTGTAAACAATAATATACCGAACTCAACCTCGAACTTCATTTATGATTAGGCTAAGATCATTCGTCTAGGTCGATGATTCATAAATGTACAAGTAACTAATGGTTGTTTTTTCAGAAATCAGAACACGATTCTCATTTTTTAAAAAAAAATTAATTCCCATTGGGACATTTATTAAATTTGTTGTAATTTTGTCTATTTATTTATTTATTTATTTTTATGAAATTCTTTCATATTTTCTATCGACTTAAAACAAAACGACAAAAAAAATGATCGTTATCGAAACATCAAAAACTTTGAAATAAGCTTTCAATAGAGATTTAGCCATTATCAAAATTTTTGAAATTGTTAAAAAATATTATTTGATTTATTAAGCTGCTTTTGCAATAAAAAAAGTAAAACAACAAAATTAGATGTACCTGATTGTACAGAGCATTGACATTAAGGAATCACTGTAGTTTAAGATCTTTGCTATTCTTAAATAAATAAAGTTTATAATTAATTTCATAATCTCGACACTTCACAAAAACCCGACGTTCAGGAATACGTAATCTTGCCTATCAAGAATCCCAACAGGTCAAGATTAGATGGCGATGGTTTAATTAGAGTCATTGTAGAAATTTGGGATAGAGTATTCGAGGGTGTATTCGAGGGTTATATCTTTACAATAAGGTTTATGATGTCGGGATTCTAGAACATCGGGATTATTGTTTTCGGGATTTCGTTTTTCCAACACTATATTATTTGTTCATTTTCGCAGGAAATTAGGAAAAATCAAAGAAAAAACCTATAAAAATTAAATTTATATAAAAAAAAACCTCAATCGCGAAGTATTGTTTTGCTTTGGAGAATTAAATTTAATAAGTATGAAAAAAATCTTCTACATTTAGGGAGGGATGGCATAGATATCCCAATCCGTAAATATTCGTTGCGATGACACTAAAATAAATAATAAATATCTTCTTTTTTTTTAAAAAATAAACTGCAAAAAGTATTGTCCTAAATCACATACTACGGTAAGATCTTTCATACCTAACAATATGTATCACCGACTGAAGACGGTAACTATCTCTATTTAACTTGGTATTTGTTCCTTATTTTAAGGTCCATCCATAAATCCATAAAATATTGCAATATAAAATAATTGTTTAGTGATTAAGGTTGCGTCATTACCTTAAGGTTTCGACGTTACCGGCGAAATTATATAGTTCTAATTATTGTTGTATTCAGTTGTTAAACAATTTTATTCGTAGCAGAAGGATTTAATTGAATAAAATGAAGTAATTGTTGCATCAATTAATCAATGTTGCCTCAGCGTCGGCGTTCTACACTTTCGCAATGTCAATATATTAAACTAAATAAACAATACTAATTAATTAAAACTACGCAAAAACAAAAATTTAAAATAACGAAGTTACTAATTAAAATTTATAAAATTTATGAGTTAAAATGCCGGGTATTCTAAAATAAAGTTTATTAATATTAATAATAGTTATAAAAAACGATCTTACTTCATTGAAATAAGCATCCAATTCGTTCCAAAATTCATCAAAATTAGTTCCCTTGAGTCCTTGTTTACTCTAAGATCTACGGTAATATTGGATCTTGTAATTCTAACACCTTCTTCTAATTCTTTTGAAATAGTGTTTGGTGATACAGTAGCATCTCCAGTGAGATCATGAAATAGTTGACGAAGCAATACAGGCGATACAGTTTTGATTAAAGAATACTAAATAAAAATATAAGTTTCGTTAATAATGCTTTAAAATAAATCAAATAACCAACAATAATTATCTTTTTAACATATTTTTTCGCATTTCTCTTGAAAAATATTGTGCGATAATATCACGAATTGCCATCAATTCTTGTGCATTTTTTGTTTAAGATCGATCATTCCAATCATTTGAAAATTTTCACTAAAAATTTCGGGTTGATTCAATTTAAAGATATTTATTATTATATTTTTTTTTGTAATTATTGCGTAAATAGTAAGAGGATTGCACCTAACCAGAAGTTCAATACCCCCAAAAAGAGCGTGTTAAACAATATTTTTCATTTCATTTAAAAAGTATGATTAGCTAGAACGAATTATTTCTTTCGTCATAATTTTTTGAGAAAGAATGCATCAACATATTTGAAAACACCCTGAATCTATATAGACAATGAGAATTTAAGTAATGCAGATAGAGTTAGAGGTTAAGGAATCCAACTTCTAACACACAGTCAAGTTAAACGGCAAAAGAAATTATCAGGATTATAAAAAAAATTGACAAATAAACCCAAAATAAATATAACGAAAACTGGTAGTCACGGTGTGAAATATAATTTTTCAAGTAAAGCTTTTTGAAATTTATAAGTCTAACGGTTACTTATGCATGAATAAATTTTTGACAGATCATTCATCTTGAAAGTACTTAACGTTGCTATTTTGTATTAATTTTATAAATTAAAACGTACACGAGGTATCAGATATACCATCGATAAGTATTAGCATTTTCTGAACAACAATTACGATTTTAACGACTCCGACTTATATGATTATACTGATTTAGATGAGAATTATTTTAGACAAAGATTTTTGAATTCATTCTTGTAAATTCTATGATTTCAAAAGTCAAAAATAATCGTTTTAGACCGCACGTTGATCGAACATTATCATCCATATTATCTTGACTTAAGAAATACCATTATATATATAGTTACATATAAAAATGTTATAGATTATACGATGTACTATTCCTAAATTGGTTTCTGACGTAAGGATGCAAATTTTCAATTTATTATACACTAATCACGTGAAAACATCGAAATTGTTTTGAAGAAAATATAACGAAATAAGGTATTAATAATTAGGATCTTTTGTCGAAATGATCTAAATAATCTTCACTTTCATTTATTGTCACATTTATCTTTCGAATAAAATTATAAATTTAATTTGAAACTAACTACTTTGGAATGATCGGCAAAAATCACGTTACCGAAACAAATTGATCAACCAATCAAATTCCTTCTCGTTGTTTATAAAATAGTGCGTTATCTCGAGTAAACTCTTTTTTTTTTTTTTTTTCACTCGCTCTCCTTTTTATAAATCACCAACATAAATGTACCGTTTAATCACTTCTTAATTTTTGTTTTGCAAATATTCCTTTTTGTATATAAATAAATAACATTAAATTGGAGTAGTGGGAAGACAGTTACGATACTGAACTTTATAGCGAAATTTTTCTAGGATAGGCTTTTTATTTTATAAACATTCTTTAAATTTTAGTAGGACAACCTTGTGGATAATAAAGATAAGAGGCTTGTGTGTATTAAAAGCTAGAAATGATTTGTGTATAATGAGCTGTGTACTGGGTTTGCTTTTTCGTTCTTTTGTTTTTACGCGTCATTTTTACTTATGCGTGCGTTCAATTTTCTTTAACTGGATTGGATAAACCCTTTGGATCGTAAATAACAAACTTTATTGGAAGATGTGTAGACGTAATTTCTGTGAACTGGATTTGCCATGTCTTTGGTTTGATTTGTATTAATTTCTTTATATACTTTACTGAAGCGTTATTTGTGAAATAATCAATAGCTAATTGGTGATAATAAGGCACGGTATATAAGATGATATTGTATAATGGAACAAAATTTTTGTAAGACAATTCTCTGGATCGTGAAATGAAGAAATAAGAGTCTTGATTGTATATTATACGAAATTATTTGCGGGCCGATTTGCTATTCCTTGATTATTTTTTTTTGCTTTAAGTTGTTTTATTTACTTTACTAACGCGTCTAATTGCTTTAACTACCAGAAAAAATGGAAAATTTCAATAACTAATTGTATGAGAGATTTTTGAATTGTGAATTGGTTGGAATAAAATAATTAATGGATGATATATAATATTTGATGATGGAAATATTAATGGTTGTGAGATGATGAGATGTTGGGGAGATGATAGAGATGAATAAAGATGATTGACAAAATTTCTGTGGATCGGGTTTGCTATGTATTGGTTATTTTTTGTTTCACATTTTTTTATAAGATATTAACGCGGAAAACCTTTGGAACGTATAAAAATGGAAAAATTTGAGAGTGATTTGGAAAGTAAATTGGAACAATTAATGGATATTGGATAATATATAATATTTATGAATTGGGAAAGATTGAGATATTTAGTATTGATGGATTTTGAGATAATGGAGAATGTAATTGAATTGTTATACGATGAAATTGTGGGGAGATAATATAGATGATTGACGAAAATTTCTGCGGATCGGGTTTGCTTTTGTATTGGCTATTTTTTGCTTTTTTTTACATCAATACTTTACTAATGCGTCTAATTGCTTTACTGGAACGCGCAACCTTTGGTTCATGTAACAATAGAAATTTTTCAATATCTAATGTATATCAATGAGAGTAATTTATAATTATAATTTAGTTTGACTGGATTTGACTGGAATAATTAATGGATAATATATAATATTTGGAAAGATTGAGATATGTAGTTTATTAATGGATTGTGAGACGATGAAGATATGTAATTTTTAGACTATGTTATAAGATGATGGGGAGATGATATAGATAATTGACGAAAATTTCTGCAGATCGGGTTTGCTTATGTATTGGTTATTTTTTGTTTTTTTTTTTGCATTAATATTTTACTAATGCGTCTAATTGCTTTACTGGATCGTGCTACCTTTGGATCATGTTATAATGGAAATTTTTCAATATCTAATGTATATCAATGAAAGTAATTTATAATTATAATTTGGTTTGACTGGATTTGACCGGAACAATTAATGGATAATATATAATATTTATGAATTAGGAAGATTAAGATATGTAGTAGTATTAATGGATTGTGAGATGATAAAGATATGTAATTATTAGACAATGAGATGGTGGGGAGATGATATAGATGATTGACAAAAATTTCTGCGGATCGGGTTTGCTTATATATTGCTTTAATTTTACATAATGTGTCTAATTGCTTGCTTTACTGGACTGCGCTGCCTTTTGAACTTGCAACAATGGAAATTTTTCAATATCTAATGTGTATCAATGTTTGGTTTGACTTGGATTTGACTGGTGGATAATATAATATATAATATTTATGAATTGGGAAAGATTAGATATGTAGTATTAATTAGTTGTGAGATGATGGAGAATGTAATTATTAGACGATGAAATGGTGGGGAGATAATATAGATGATTGACGAAAATTTCTACAGAACGGATTTGCTTATGTATTGGTTATTTTTTGTTTTTTTTTTTTGCATTAATATTTTACTAACGAGTCTAATTACTTTACTGGACTGCGCTACCTTTGTATCTTGTAATAATGGAAAATTTTCAATATATAATGTGTATCAATAAGAGTTTGACTGAATTTGATTGGAATAATTAATGGATAATATATAATATTTGGAAAGATTGAGATATGTAAGATTATTAATGGATCGTGAGACGATGAAAATATGTAATTTTTAGACTATGCTATAGATAATTGACGAAAATTTCTGCAGATCGGATTTGCTTATGTATTGGTTATTTTTTGTTTTTTGCTTTTTTTTATATCTATATTTTACTAACGCGTCTAATTGCTTTAACTGGACTGGATTATTTTTTTGGATTGCATCATTATAGTAATGATTGTTGACATAATTTGTGAGCGAATAAATTAATTTTGATAAATGAAAATGGATGGTACTGTTTAGAAAGGATGACAATATTTTGTGGCGAATTATGGCATAGTTATTAATAGAGATTTATGAGAATTTAATAATACAGTATTTGGGGATATTTATATTGTTATTAGATGAAAAAACATTTAGAGATTGGATGATTTTATGAAAGTGATTTTGAGGAAATTTGGGAGGGATACATATGTTACATTTTTTATCTCAAATTATATTTCGATATCAATGATTATTCAACGATTATATATGTATGAAATTTTTTCATCATGAGATATTCGTTAAATTTGAGTTAAAAAATTGAATCATCATTTTTGTCTTATTAAAAAGTTAGATCTAATTAATGTAATATATAATTTTAATTTGCGTTAACATATTTTACTACTTTATTTCCAAATAATAATATATATACTGTATATTACGAATCAAATTGGCTATTTAATAAAATCATTTAAAAAGAATTATTATTATTTATTTTTTTGTGCATATACAGATAAAAGAGTTATTTTCAGAATTATAGAAGGAATTTATTTATGAATCTTTTAACTGATTTTTATACTCACAATGAAAGGTGTCTAGCAAAAAAATAAGTTTAAATGTGATAATTAATTTCACAATTTCATGCTTGCGTGATTCTAACGGATGATACTATAAATTTGATCTTTTTTGACGGTAGATTTCATAAAAATGTTAATCGATCTTGCCCACTTCAAATTTATGTTTTAAAACTAATGATTACTGACGCTTCTGTGATATTAGGATTAGTACATGATGCCAATATAAAAAATAATGTCAAAAAGCATTAAATATCAGGTTTGATTAAAAAAAATATCAATACATAAAATTTCATATATTCCTAATGAACGTGTATTTACAAATTATTGCATGAATCTAAATGATGTCACTTTTTAAATTTTGTATAAAGCATTGCATCCTATTATAATTTGTAAACTTAAGGATTTTCATTTCAATTATTTAAAATCAATTATAATGAAAAAAGATTAGTTTCACTTTAACATTGAATTGTTTTTGATGTTTAGTCATTATTCATTGGTCAAGTATATATATATTTATTAGTTCAATTGGACTTCCTTGATATTTTTTTATCTCCTTATATAATTCCTGCTATATTTATTTAACACAACTATTATCAAATTTATTTCCAATTACATTTTTATTATTTCAATAAATGTAACTTACCATAATATTATATTATAAAATTAATATAAAAATTATTCAAAAAAGTAATTATTACCATAATTCTTTTCAAAATATTATAAGAATGATCATCCTAATCTTCAGGAAATTTTGATCCCAAAATTACAACAGGTTCCAAATTTTTTTTCCTTAATTGATAGGTTAATAAATCTATAATAAAATCACTTTTATCAATAACCATTAAATGACGTATATCACTTTTATTTAAATTTGAATTGATTAATTGCTCAATAGGAATTGGTCTATAGAATCATAGATTGCGATTATTAAATGTTTTGAAAACATCTCTAAAATATTTATTGCATATATTTGCATTATTTGCTATTCTACTAAAATTATGAGCTAATGCCATTTGAATACTTTTTAGCATCATTTCGAATAATAAAAGTCGCTTTACTAATGAATAATAATCTCGAAGACCAAAGAAATTGGTCATATCTTATCTGTTTTCTTTATAATCTGAATATGCTTTAGCTAATCTTTCTAAAGCGAGCCTATAATCAGGTCTAATAATCTTCGTATTTAATAAACATTCAGCAGTATCAATTAAATCAACTAAACCAAATTGAAACCTGGAAAAAATAACATTACAGTCTGAAATTTATGTGTTACATAGCAAATTTATATTATTACCTTTAAACAAGTAATGCACGACTACATTTTCTATTATCCAAGCGCCAATTTAAAATTCTAATAAATGAAACAGTAGGTCCTGCTGAATAGATTTCTTCTAGAAAAGAGTGAGGTACTTCAGCTGAAACTTTTGATTCGTTGTTCAATGGAATTTTAAATGAACTTAGTTCGAGTAAAGAGTGAAGTACTTTCAACGGATTATGAGAACTTGTTTCAGCCAAACTGACTAAATCAAATTTCAAATAATAAATATATTTGTATATGTATTTTAAACGAAAGAATTAACTAAAAAAAATGAATAAAGTCACTATTATCAAGGAATACAACACTAATGATGAGAAATTGTTTGGTAGATGTTTCCTGATATTTGTTAGCCTTTTCAAATATTTTAATTATACTATCAGAAGTTGAAGACATAGTGCATTGATGTGAAATTAAGTAAACCATTGGTAAAATTTTAAAATATTCATCATTTGAATCAGATTCATGTAAGTTCAAACTAATAAAACAGATTGTTAAAGATTTTGACAAACTTTTAAAAAATAAAATAAATTTAGAAAAGGTTAAAAATAATAATAAAATAATGTGATAGGTAATAAAATTATATATACAAACCCAGGAGCTCTGATTAAAAATAATGGAATTCTGGTTAAGATATATACAATCATAACTAAAACATTTTCCAATAAAGCTTTATTCTTTGCTATATTAGGTGGACATCACATTCTGTTAATGTATGTAATCTTCCTATTCATCATGGACAATTTTAGAAAATACATCTTATTTCAAATTTAATATTTTTTCCATTTTGCTACAATATTTTTATGTAATTTTTCATCATATAATTGAGAATGATAACAAAGACTAAATGTTAAAATGTAAGATCTAGCCTTTATGTTTAAACTTTCAAATTGCAATTGTGGTAGATATTTATGTTCCTTTCTTAAAAGCGGACGATTCACAAGTAAATAATAAAAGAATTTCACTAATATTATAGCTCGCTTAACATCATGCAAGCTGACAATAGACAGTTCCTCAACCAGATAAATAAATTTTTAAGAAGCGAATAAGAGATTGGCTAATATGGGACTTACCAACCATAATTTAAATATACTCAAATTCATCTTTTAGACTTAAAACACCATAGTCCCATACATAATCCAAAATTTGGTCAGAAAGTGATTTGACTTGATAGACAAGGTTACTTTTTTCTTTGTACATTTTGACCTTACTTGTTAAATCAACTTTATTTTCAATAGTATTATTATAAATCATATCAGGTACTAAGAAATAATTATCCTTTTGACAATTTATCTGATCAAATTAAATAATTTGAGATGATTCTCCAAATGAATTATTATGCTAGAAGAAACATCATTGTTACTCAAATGATGAAGATTTGTTTTATAATTATTTGTTTGATTATTTTTAACTCTCAAAATATTTGACTTATTGATAGTTGATTATCTGGTTCATTATCCCAGCATCCTGAAATTAGATAAATAAAAAATGTATTCCTATAATGAAACCAACTATGCATCTTCTTGAAAGAATTATGAATTATACACAATTATAAAAAACTGATTACAATTTACAGATTCAAGTAAACTATATTTATCAAAAGAACAATTTACATCATTTTTGGTAAATTTAACTCATCTTCCAGAACGAAGGTTTAAAAATGCCTTAACAAAAGCAAAGAAAATTCTACAATTCATGCAATAAGGGTACTATTTGTTATAGAAAAATAACCATACTGTGAAAAATTAGAATTTCAATTTATAGCTGCAAAAATAGAAACAGATAATTCTATAACAGTTCTATGAAAAAAAACAGATTCTCAAGCAATAATAAGTTCTCCTTCATCCAAATCTGCTATTAAAAAAAGGATTAATCTTATACAACAAAATATAGCAACTCAATCACTAATAGCAACTAATTCATCAATACCAAATTCTAAAAATAAACATAAGATATTCACAATAAAAATTTTGAATATCTCAAAATTTTTATTATCACAAGATCAACAAATTATCAAAAATAATAATAAATAAATAAAAATAAAATTGTTGATAATGGGTCTGGTACATTTAACCGACACTCATTTTGCTGACAGTTATCTTACTGACAAATACCTTACTGATATGATCATTTTATCGATAAATACTTTACTAACAATCATTTGACCAATATATTTATTTGACTGACACATTTATTTGATCGACACATTCATTTGATTAACATATTCATTTGATCGATACATTTATTTGACTGATTCTGACAATTATTTTATCATTACCATTAATTTTTATGAACTTTATAAAGCATATAAATTGATATTTTTTATTAATATTGAATAGATGTATTATATAAAAGAAAAAAAATAGTTTAATAAACTATTTAAAATGAAATATTATATGCAATTCTGCTAAGAAAATCTATAAGTGATCTATTATTACAATCATTATACACTGTTTGAATTTGAATTTCATGATTAAGATCTTACCTTTTTTGTAAAGGTCATGTTACTCCTTACAAAATTGATTCTGTATTAAATTGAACTTGTTTGCATTTCTTTCATCATTTTAAATACATTTATATGTGCATCTCCAACTAATGTTTCCCATCTTCAATGCTAAGTTTTTACAGAATTTTGAGTTCAAGAAAAGACATATTCAACATTATCAGTAACTGACCAAAGTAAAGGTGAAAATAATTGTCTGAAGCTTAAGCGTAGGACACTTCCATTCAGATCTCAGATTATGCATGCAATGTCTGTCCGCACGCGTGTATTGCCCAATCATATTCCTTGATCTTGTGTTATGCATTAAATGTACTCTTTGTTTATTTCCGCTAAACAATAAACAATTAGATCCTGTATGACATATAGTTCTCTGTTTATTTTCGTAAAATAATTAATTGTTTTGCTTTTTGATATAATTTATTTACGTGACAATTAATTGTTTTTTTGTTTTTTGATGTTTATTTTTTTTTTAATAATATATTTAACGCTGATATTTTTAATACTTTTATAGATTTTGATGTTCTTTAAAAATTTTAAGCTGATATTTTTAATATTTAATGTTCTTTAAAAAAAATTTTAATTTATTATTTTTTTTTTTTTTATGTAATAAAACAATAAATATAAAAGAAATTTTCGTTGTATGTAATAACTAAATAATAAAAATAAAACTTACCTTTGAGCTATAAAATAATCGTTAGTTACAAATCACATTATACGTTTGCTGATATTAAACACTTAAAAGATTTAAATAAAATGAATACATAACTACTTTGTGATACATTGCGAAAATGAAAAACCAGGGCGAAAGAGAATTCTAATTAACGTGAAATTTGTCGTGCATGTGATAGAAAGAATAAACGTGCGAAAAGAGCTGTTGAAACTGCAGAACAGCGTGAATTACGATTGAAAAAGAACCGTGAACGATACTATAGAAAAAAAGAAACCCATGTCTTAAGAAATGTTGATGAGCGACTCAATAGACAAAATAATGAAACTCTGTTCCAAGATACTGATGATAGACAATAGGATGAAACTCGGATCCAAGATCCTGATGAATGCTATTTTTCTGAATCAGACTGAAAACTTCTACAAAACTTTCGTTCAGAGATTAATAGCTTCACGAATAATCTTTGTCCAACA